>JBBPQP010001467.1:2500-10106 GCA_038092555.1 Boletus subgraveolens | reverse complement strand
CTATGACTCTCTTAAGGTAGCCAAATGCCTCGTCATCTAATTAGTGACGCGCATGAATGGATTAACGAGATTCCCACTGTCCCTATCTACTATCTAGCGAAACCACAGCCAAGGGAACGGGCTTGGCAGAATCAGCGGGGAAAGAAGACCCTGTTGAGCTTGTTGACAATATGGCCAGTAACTCGGCTTGCGTCCGAGCAAGATGGGGTTTTTCAGAGTACCTTAGATAACTGCTGATGGCTACAAGTACTACGGCAGCCTGGGAAGGTGTGGTAGAGAATGTAGGGGGGGGTCTCACGTGTTAGTCTGTTTGTGCATCTGTCCGTATGGGAGAGTCGAAACCAGGGAGCATAGGGTATTCTGTCCACCTGGCCTGTAGAACATGGTCCTCGATTGGTTAACGACAAGTCGGGGTAGTGGCCACTTAGTCCCGGTCTACTGTGTTCTGGCAGGGGGGTGAAGGACGTTTCCCTCGTACTTTAAGTCTAAGCAGGCAGTCTGGCAAACACGGTGCCGCCTGGGATCCAGCTCTTCTTGGTTTTGGCTGTTACCGCAGGAAACTCCGGAATTGAGAGTTCAAGGGTAGTGTCTGAACCGTTTCTGTCTTGGGTACTACCTACGAATTGCCCTCGAATCTGGGGGGGTGTAGCCTCCACGTGGTGCGTCACGGGAAACACATGGGCGCTTAATTGTCGTTAATGTGGCTAAATACACCTGTCCTTTGGGACTCACTTAGCGAGTTGCTGTGGAGTCTCATAACTTCCGGTATCTTCTAGGTAGAGGATTTTGTCTCCTCGGAAACATATCCTTCTTGGTAGTCTTGAACAGGTTGTTAACCATTCTCTGTTCTCGATGAAAAAGGGTCGATGGTGGCGGGCTCAGGTTAAGCTAGCTGGGTTCTTGCATGGGTTGGGTTGGGCGTGATTTACTACTGAAAAGCTGGAACATAGCGGAATCATAAACCCGAGACTGCGTTGAGTGTAATCCCCAAGCTCTGGGTTTCTTGAGGTGTAATTGGGTCCCATTGGGGACCCTCCCTATCTAGGGTTGCTGACAATGCAGAAGGTAGAGGAAACTATGTTTTGGACTTATTAGGGAAAGATCAGGCTTTGTTTGACTTATTATTGAACGGCTGGAGTGTGATGGATTCATAAACCCGAGACTGCGTTGAGTGTAAATCCCGAGCTCTGGGTCTCTCCTGGTGTAATCGGATCCCTTCGGGTGTCCTCCCCATCTTGGGTTGCTGACAATGTGGAAGGTGGAGGAAATCACATTCTGGACTTACTAGAGAACGGTTGGACCTTCCCAATCCTGATAACGACTATCCGCAGTCGGAACCGTGCTTCTTTTCTTTCGGCTTAAGGGGCTAACCACCTCTGGCTATTCTTGCCATACCATCAATTGGGCCGTTTGGCCTTTGTCTCAACCATTGACCCTTAAATTTCAGTGTTTTCACTTCCCACGTGCTGATCTAGCCGTTTCTCGCATAGATCACCTCTAACATCGCTTCGCTATGTCAAAGAAAACGAAGCACTCAAAGGCTGCAGGTTCTGCCGGCTCGGGTGGTAAACCCGACAAAAAGGCCAAGGGTGCAAACCCAAAGCCTACCGAGCCGAAAGCTCCCTCCGGTGGGGGGAAAAGAGGCAAACCTGAGGCTCCGAAAGGGGGTGCTCCGGCACCTACTGGAGGATCGTCGGCCAAGCAAAAAGTCCCTTGGGACGTAGCTGGACACCGCTTCTGGGTGGTGTCTAAGGTCAGCCTTTGAACTCATTTGCATGCTACTTCCTGACAAAATGACTGAAACATAGTTCGTGAGCTCTGATGGGTCGTTGTTTCCTAGTGGCGAAGACGAGGATGGGAACGTAGAGGATGAAGAATCTCGTGCTCGGTGGTGGTCGCGCATGGGCCAAGATTTCGAAGGGACTAGCGCCCGCCGACTCTTTGTCTTCAAGCATCTAATGTCGGCCGCGGCGGAACATGAGATGTCCCTCGTGACCACGCTCCTCAAAGTTATTATCCCAGGTCGGGCCCCCAGGATTGACCCAGAAGATGATTACGATGGGATGGTGGATGTTTATTACAGGAAGAATGATGAGAAGATGTTGGAGGACGACACGCCGATCTACCTCAGGTACCAGGGTTTGGATGCTGTCCTGATGGGCTCGGTAAAGGCCTTTTGGCCCCCCCCCTTAGAGCTGGTCACCCCGACTAGTCTCGTCTCAGCAGGGGCGTCGGTAAGTTGGGAAGTCAAGTGGGAGGAAGGAAGCCCCTCAAGGGACCAATTCAAGGAAATCCTCGCCCACCTCACCAATACGCACCCGGATTGGACTGGGACCACATTCTTCCGTAAAGGTGAGTAAGCAACCACTTGCAAGGACAACAAAACTAACTAGATCTGCTAGCGGATGAGAAGGGCCGCCCTACGAGCACCTTCTATCTAAAGGCCCTGAACGTGCCAGTCTCGGAGAGGATCAACTTCGAGCTTGGTGAAATGGGGGGCGGCGGAAAAGCTGCCTGTGTCTATGCACCCCAATGTGCATTATGCCTTGAACGGCCCGTCAATTGTCAGTTCCATGACCATGTGCAATGCCCCCTTCTGGGGACATTGAACAAAATCAGGGCCCAAGGTGATTTCAAGCCCATGACGTTCGAGCCCGGAGGAGTGCTGGTAAGGTCGGACGAGAAAATGGATCTAGACGTCTCCTTGGAACTCCGGACGCTGATGCAGGTGGTGAAGACCCTATCCGACCGAGTCGAGAAGATTGAACAAGCACCTCAATCTTCGGCGGGAGGAAGCCAGGCCCATGGTGGAGGTGGGAAGAGAAAGCAGTCGGGCTCTGGTGGGGAACCCCCCAAATACAAGAAGAAGAAGACCGAGGCAGGAAGCGGTCAAGGGTCGGGAGGGCAACAAGGTGGGCCGAGCGGGGGTAAAGGGAAAGGCAAAGACAAGAAATGAGAAATGGACTCTAACTTGTTCTCTACACATCTCCTCTTCCACCAACGTCCTCCTGCGCAAAAGGCGCGTTTTCATGTTTTTGTATCGTACTTGTCTCATATACGCGCTGTTTGTAACAATGCCACAAAATGTGGCTTCCTTGTCGAGCTTTGAATGAAATCCTAAGTCGGGTGATATGAAATCGTAGACTGAACTGCCAGAACGTCGGCTAAGGAATATTTTGGGATAGTCACGCTTTTACCCAACTTTTGCGGAATTAGCTTATAACAGATGGGACTAATGGGCCTCTGCATGACAAGCTCTCCCACTGGTGCGAGGGGGCACTATGAGCGACACCCGCCCTGCTTGGGGTTTCCAGGAAACAGGCTGGGGGAAATGCTGGATGGTGGGTGTTGGGTTCGAAGCCTGACGTTTGCTGGAAGACAAAGTACTCGAGCGCTGCCCTGGCAAACATTAGAGAAAACTATGATTGACACATGCCATACTTCGACAACTGTCCCTAGGGAGTCACAGGGGGTGTCCCCTGAGGTAGGGAGTGGCGATAATGGTGGTGACCGTCCTCTTCCTGCCCTAGGTATAGTTGAAAAATTGACTCCGAGGGCTCATGCCTCTACCAAAAATATTGAGCTACAGGGTTGTGTACGGTTCTGCATTTTTAATGTGGGGTCAACCACAACTGACGAAGCCTGGTCCGAGTTGCACGCGATGCTACCGCAAAGCGAACATGGATCGTTGGTGAAGCTCCAAAGGGTTACGAATGCCTCCTTCCAGCCGCGTATCGATATGTGGGTACGCAGTGAGATGGCGGCGTCGCTAGTACGAGATCTTCGGGAAATGACTAGACGACGTACCCCTTCTTTCGTTCGTTCCCTCCAGAAACAAGGTAGACTGGAGGGCTACCGCTCCCATGCGTGTAGTGGGTGGCGTTTCGCGTTATGGCGTTCCTGGCATGACCGACACGTCACATCCATCCACCAGACGACGATAGTAAATACTAATGAAATGGCCACCCCGTCCGATGGAATACGACTGGCCTCGTTTAACATTAATGGTTTCCCTAGTAAACGAGACAAGTTTATAGAGTTCCTAGACGCTGAGCGAGTGACTGTGTGCGCGATACAGGAAACGTTGGTATCGCAAACACAGTACCCGATAATGATACCGGGTTTTAAGACATTCGCAAGAGGCTGGCAAGAGGGATTCAGAGGGCATGCAGTCCTAGTGCGAACACACTTGGCGTCCTATGAAGTCCCCCATGCGGAGAAGCTAGAAGGCTACAAATATCTCCTGCATGTCAAAGTACCTTCGATCCCCGTTCCCAATGGACCCAAACGTGCCCTCCACTTTGTGGGGGTGTACCTGCCCTCGGGTGGAAATATGAGGTCCAAGAGAGCGGCAGGGCTACTAGCCTTGAGTCACCTACATGATAGGATCAAGCGAAATGAAGATGGAGCACTAGTCGTGGTTATGGGCGACTTCAACTGCCATCCACTCCAACTAAAACGCCATCTGGCGAGGGTGGATGGGAGCCTACAGTACATAGCACCTCGGGGGTCGCCGTTGACCCGCTTCCCGGTAAGGGGAGTTCCAAGCTCTTTGGACCATCTGCTAACCTCTGTGGCCGCCCAACCCTTAGTGGTCAGACCGCGTGTCTCCAGATACTGGAATTTGAGCGATCATAGACCTTTAGTGTGTGCGATGAGGGTTCACAACCTTGTGCAACGCACCACCCCGGGGAGCTTGGTGGTAAACCAAGCCCACTTGTCCCGGATTAACTTAGCTCGATACTCCTACGAAATGGTCAACGATAATAGGTGGTTAGCCCTTGAAGAGCGCGAAGTGCCGGACGCAGCAACACTCTCTCAGCTGTCCCAGGACTTCTCTAGAACACTCAATGATACCCTTGATGCACAGGGGATCCGGGTGGATAGTCGCCCTTCCACCACACCTCGTTTTCCGAATAGACTAAAAGTAAGCCTAAAGGCTTACCGTGATGTAAGTGCGATAGCGGCACGACACCTGAATACAAAGGACAGGGTCGGATCGAAAGTCATCAAGCGATACATCACCGCGCGTCAGAAGTTCCGAAAGGAACTTGCTAACTGGCGGCGGAGAGAAGAGTCAAAAAAGTTTGCCCGGATAGCTGAAGACCTTGTAGCACACGACTACCGGAATGTTTGGTCTAGGCTTAAGTCCCAGGTTGAGACGAATGAGCGAGGGTCTGCCCCTCCCCCGGTCCGTAACAAGGCAGGGGTGCTCTGTGTTGAAGAAGACAATCACCTGGCGGCCGTCAAGGAACACTACCAATTTTTGGCACAAGATGATCCAGATGGCACGTCTCGAAATGATGCTCACTGGGATTCGATAGCGCTTAACTACCCACGGACGGAAAAGACATTAGATGGCCTTAACAAGCCCATGTCATGGAAGGAAGTGATGGTAGCCATCAGGGGAATGAATCGTGACACGGCCCCTGGTCTCGACGGAATGCATGTTAATCTGTTGAAAGCGCTAGTGAAGGAGGAATGTATGATGGCCAAGTACGGAAATGACAAGGAGGCTCGTCCAGACTTTACAGTATGGGCTCCTCCTAAGGTTAAACTCCGGAACGCGCCCCTCTCTCCAATGGGCAAAGCACTGTGGAACGTGCTTAATAAAGTATGGGAGCTCGAAGTCATACCAGATAATTGGTCCGAAGTGGTGATCTGTAATCTGTTCAAAAAGGGCGACCCAGAACTCCTTGCGAACTATCGAGGATTAAGTCTAATATCTGTGAGCCTGAAGGTCATTATGGTCGTGATGGTGCACAGACTCGAGAAGTGTGTTGATGAGAAACTAGTTCAGCTCTCCCAGGCTCAGTCTGGGTTTCGCAAGAGAGAAGAAGCCATATCGCAATTTCTTGTCATGGCTGAAATCGTGCGTCGAAGGCACCTAACAGGTCTACCTACATTAGGTATATTCATTGACCTCATTAAGGCCTACGATAGGGTGCCACATGGTGCCCTGTACCGAGTGTTAGAGCACAGAGGAATCAGAGGGAAATTCCTTGACTTTGTCAAGGCAATGTACCAAGGTTCTAAAATGCGGGTACGCGCGTGCGGCAAGCTAGCAGAGCCCTTTGATATGTACAGGGGCTTACGCCAAGGCTGTCCGCTCTCCCCACTACTATTTGTGATCTTCATTGACCATTTCTTAATGGACACCAGACCCCAAGCTGGTGTAGCTGTCCCGAAGGGAAAACCAAGGCAGCGAAGTGGAGTTGTGAATCCCGCTCCAGAAGCCCTATTTTCGGTGGACGGTGGGATGTACGCCGACGATATTATTTGCTTTGCGGGCTCTGTCCAAGAAGCACGAAGTCGTTGTAAAAACATAGTAGAGTGGGGAGAAAAGTGGGGTATGGATGCCAACTTTGCTAAAAGTGGGGTCATGTTGTGGTCCTATGACGAGGCCGTTAAGGCTGAGTTTGAGGGTACAACCTTTGAGACAACACGGGGGACTTTCCCCAAGGTGATGATCTACACGTACTTGGGTATTAATGTGTCTTCGGACTTGCCCTTGTTTATGGGATCAGATTCCGCAAAGTTGGCCAGTGGAAGGAGTACGGATGCGATGCTGCATGCGAAGTCGCTAGCAGCCAAGGGACTGAAAACCTTGAGTACTCTAAAGCCTTTGCTATGGGATAAGGCTTGCCCACTACCCCTTAAAGCCACTCTTATAAGGACGTTTGTCTACTCAGTAATGACATACGGAGGGGAATTTATAGGCTTTAACAAACGACTCGCCGAGCCGATGCAACGAGTATTAAACCTCGCCACTCGGTGGGCATATGGAGTCAGGCAAACTAACACTATGGTCGCAGGATTAGTCCTCAGTGTGGAACTTGGCCTCCCGCCGCTCTATGAGCACTTGGCGGGGTTAAGAGCGCGATTGTACCACAAACTGAAGCTCAGTGAGGAACGCATGCAAACCTATTTGCCAGTTTTGCAGGGTTCCCACTCGTTCACCCCTAATAGAACGTGGTGTTCGGAAAACGAGCTATGGCTCAAGCGCTATCATGCGCCCCCTAAATCAGTCTGGTCTACCCGAGACAAGAGTTGGTGGTGGGGCAAGAGCGGGAAATTCAAATATGCGCCAATCGCAAGCATGGACGGTAGCTTGCATGTTAAAGACGGACTCACTCGGTCTGTCCACCTAGGGAGGGGGACTGAGGCTCTTCACTTCAATGAAGAAGGGTACAATGAGCTCTGTGCGAAAATGGCCCATTGGTATGTCGACGGAATGATTGATGACTGCCCATGGAATGACGACCATCTGAATGCCTTACAGGAAGGTGGGGAATCGGAAAATGAAATCCAGGATTACATCTTTCGTCATTGGACCATAAACAAACCCGAGGGTCCCAGACCGATCAGGGACTGGTACGAATATGCAAGAGCGGTGGAGTTACATAGACGGAGTAACCGCTACTCAAGTAATTTGCTACATCGATACCGCTTCTTAGCCACGGGAATCACTAATACTGGGGGTCAAATTGAGACCTCTCGTGTCGAGCACCAGGCCCTCCTCTTGAGGGGCCTACTAGAAGATCTGAAATCGAATATGAGCGTAGCTGACTTTCATGAACAGTCGCTAGCCATCGCCCAAGATGCT
>JBBPQP010001466.1:0-10107 GCA_038092555.1 Boletus subgraveolens | reverse complement strand
CCGCCGCCGGCGGCGCCGCCGGCCCCGCCCCCCCCCCCCCCGCCCCCCCCCCCCCCGCAGGCGGAGGAGGAGGAGGAGGAGGAGATCGCGGCAGGTGCTGAAGATCCCTCCACAATTGGGGCCACCACCGGTGAGTCAATGCAACTCTCTGGGAAATGTCCTGTATCGCGAACAATGACAATACATTATACAGCACCAACAGGCCCTCCGAAAACTCAGGCGAAAGGGAAAGGGAAAACTACTGCCAATATACCTCCAGCGGGGCCTTCCAAAGCAGAGAAGACATCTGTGCGCGGTATGGCACAAATGCCTCTTTCATACTGTGCATGCTAACATTGAACAAATAAATTTATTACAGTGGCCACTCGTTCGCCCATTGCCACTAGTCCGGGTAATCCATCTGCTGCTGCATCTGTCAATCCATCTCGTGAGCCTTCCTCACAGCCCCAGCCAGCCCCAGCTATTGCCACTGCTCCAGCCACCGTCGTCACCACTCCAGCCACCATCGCCACCACTCCAGCCGCCATCGCCACCACCACCACAGACTTTATCCCGGATGTCAGTATTTTGGACAGACTTATAGGCCATGATAGTTAGTCGATCTCAAATTGTATGTAAGTATGGCATCAACGACGGACTCATTGCTGTTCAGAATTACATCCAACGTATGGTCAAGCATGGAATTACCCAAAAGCACAGAAGCCCTGGCGGACAGAGCGTAGGTTGCCTTCCATAAAATGGTGCTAACACCATGTTTAATTGATGTCATAGCAATCGATGCACCGAGTGCTCCTGAAGAGCCGTCATCATCCACCCAGGTCGGCAAATACACCACGGGAGTCAAGGCGCATGTGGGGACTAATGACAATACCCAGCAGCCGATCGATTGGTCTCTGTCAGACCAATATGATGTGCTCGATTCATATTCACCTCACCAGCCATTATTGAAGCCACATGCTCTGCCCATTGCAGGATCCCACACTCGCTATAATCTTGCAGATCCAAGCTCTCACTCCCCCACACCATTGTCAACAGAATACAGTTCACTCCGCCTCTCCTTTGAGGACATGGACCCGGATCTAGGCCATGGACGGGATGACCATGGGAATGCAAAGAGTGGATCTGAAGATCAAGTAATTGAGGAGAGCAAAGGGGCCTGGGATCATCTTGCAGAGGAATTTGAGTCAGGTGTGTCATGTATATTCTGCATTGGTCTGCTTGGTTTGACCTCGCTCGATCCATGCAGGGTTATTGAGCCCCTCTCCTCCGCCTCCAAATCAGGCCGCCCAAAAAAGGATACGTAAGAATAAAAATAACAATGATAGTAGTACATCTGCCCCCACCATTGGTTAGTGTATTTCCCCATGTACACTCCTGGACTGAGATAGAGGCGGAGCCCAACCAGAATCTTGTGACAGATATTCAGAACATTGTGACTCTGACTTAGAAGAGCTCCCTCCTGATAGCACCCCTGAGCCTGACACTGATAATGGTGGTCACGAATCATCTCCAGAGGAGACTTCCGAGTCAGGTAGGTATTCTCCAATCTGGGTCAATCTGAGACCACTGAATCGTGTGTACACACAGTGGCGCTGTTGATGGTGTGCTCTGCCAATGATTCAGGCTTGTCAGACTCAGGACGATCCTCCATCCACTCTGTGCTGACCTCGACTCCACCACTCAGTCTTCAAACAGAATCTGAAATGGAAATTGAAATGAAAAACGAACTATCAATAGGAAGAGGGAAAGTCCAAAGGGAAGGGAAGGGGAGAGCCAGAGGCAGTGGCAGAGCCAGAGCCAGAGCCAGAGGAAGGGGGAGGGGGAGGGGAAGGGGGAAGGGGAAGGGGAAGGGGAAGGTAGAAGAAAGCAGAAAGGGAGGAGGGGAAGAAGGCAGAAAGGGAGAGGACAGAGGACAGGAGATGCGAAAAGGAAAAGGAAAGGATGCAGGGATAGGGACTGAAACCCTTGAAACTCCTGAAGTTCTTCATCTACATCTCCATGCACTGAAGAGCACTGATCCATCCTCTCCCTACGACTTTGAATCAGTCACACTCACAATCAGTCCTGGGGCTGCCTCCACCACCACGAAGCCGAGATCTCAGACTCCTCCACCCATTGATTTGGATTCAAATGCTACGACAACAATGAATCAAGCGATGGAATTATTGCATTGGCTCGAAGATTTGGCAGACCTGTGTGGTGGCACCTTTGACACTCTGCATCCTGAAGTAAGTGACTTTCACATAGAATGCTGACGCACTATGCCACATTTATTATCAGGTGGTGGAAGGCATGAAGGTCATACTACAACTAGAAGATGACAAGAATAGACTTACCAATATTCAACACCATTTGAAAAACGTGAGAATCACCATTATACCATATGATTTGCAGGATCACTAAATCACTCACAACAAATGGCATTCCATATAGACATCCCTGAAGGAAACCTTGGGGAAGATTGCACAATATTTTCAGGATCTTCGGAAGAGTGGGGTTGCAGTTGATAGGACCACACAGAGAGGATTTCGCACCTTGGCGAGACTCATAGAAAGCGAATGACGACTTTGATGTAATGATTGTTCTATGAAACCACATACTACAGGAAACCATGTCCTCCCTGGATGGAACATGTCGGGCAGTCATAATACTTTGGTGGAATTTCATCCAACATTCCAGTCACCTCCCATTCTTCCAACATATCTGTAGTGATGGACATTCTCCCCCAGTCCTGCCAAGTAAGGCTACGGTTGGATTTCTGTATTTCAGTGAAGATGCGCCATGCTGCTTCAGACAGCAGACCATTTCCAACCAATCCACGGTTCTTACCCCTTTGTATTGGCCTGCGCAGAATTACCAGGAAGCTTTTCCAGTATGGCCAAGAATCCAGGACTTTTGTATGTTCTTCCACAAGCTTTGGAAGACCACTGGAAACTGTGGGGAGTGCCTGTAGGCAGGCCACATGATGCCATGTATTGCAAAATCGACAGAAACGTTGGATGGCCCTATCTGGGTTGTATGGCTTTTGACATTGTGGACAACATGTCACTGGCTGATCCTGCATAGCCTTCGAATGCACAATTGAGTGACAGATTAAATGAATGAGCTTCCCTTAGCAAAGAATGACACATACACTGATTTGATATTGGGCAGGCATGTTAGTCCTTCTTCCCTTCCTACAGCTTCTTTTTGCTGACCCCTCAGGCATGAGTGTCATGGTCCATCGCCAGTATAGAGCACCTGGCTCAATGTCCCTGCTAAAACATAACGAGTCATTGAAATAGTGAATGACCTCATCAGCTAGATGGAATGAATAATGTCACAGGTTACACTCTCATTTCGGTTAATACAATGAGGTGATGCTTACATTGAATACAGGCACCATCTATGATGTGCACCTCATTGCACAGCACAAGTTCATTGAATGCCATATAGGGAAAGAACCTGGAAGCACTGATGAGAGCCAAGACCTTCAATCTATATATATATACATACGTCTGTCCTCGGAGGTCCTGCTTGCGATGAAACCACTGTACCATTATCCAAACCACCTTGGGCTCAGATCCATTTTCAATCTCCATTCTGATGTCCCTAATCTTAGCTTGCCAACTTTCCTCATTAAAGCCTTTCACTGTCACTCTACATATTTGCATAGCTTTTGTGAGCAAAGCAAGAGGTTATGTGAAACGTAATGCACCACCTACAGGTTACCCCGGTAGAAGGAATGAGAATCTACAGATAGTGAGTACATCAGCCCAGTAAGCAGGTCTCGATTCTTGAGAGAACCACCACTACCATTGGTAATCCGATTTATGACTATGATCAGAGTGAGTGGACACCCTAAAATGCTACCTTTGCCATGATGTATACTTACCTGTGTATGCTCTGCTGGTGGGCAATGTCTGAAACTCCTCCAAAGTTGGCATACTTCCCAGAGATGAGGGGACAACTTCAATGATGACTGTGAAGGAAGCAGGTGGATCAGGAAACTGATATATATATACTCATTCATTTACTGCGCCACATGTATGTAATGAGATTGTATTGCTACTGCGCTTCTCAAGCAGCCCTTAGCCGACCTTTCGCTTGCCGGGCACAGTAATAATAGGTGACCCTGACAATGTTAGGCTATAATATATGGCCTGGCGGAGCTGTGCTATTGTATACTGCCCTGATATCTTCCTCATGCCAGGCTATACTCCTGAACAAAAACCCTCCATGCAACACATATTGGGCCAATTGCCCAGGTTGAACACTAGAAACCACATCCACACCGTGCCAACCTACACTCGAGAACACAGACCATCCATGAAGGACATTCTGTGCCAACTTCCCAAGTTAAACATTACAAAATCGCACACATCATCATCATTCTCTGCTCCAATGAATGATTTGGTGATCCATTCCAGCTCTTCTAGCAATTCTTCCCCAGGTTCCAGCTCTCTCGCATTTGATGAATGTGTTGATAAATTAAGTGCTCATGCAATCTCCCATGGTAAACTGATTCCTCATCAACATCAAGCTATTGTCTAACTGCCATTGTGCCTTGTAGTATTTCCACCTGCCCAAGATAGACCGCTTAAGCGAAAGCATCAGCAGTATGCTCATGAGGACCTCCATGTATGTATTAATGCCCTCCCTTCTAGACCTGAGAGCCATTCATTATTTCTTCTGCCATCATTATATGTAGACCACTATTTTGGCGGAGCCTGCTTTAAAAAGGGCTAGAGGAAACCAGCAGACTGATCTTTCTAAAGGCTCCAAACCCTTGGGCAAGTTTCCAATGCAGAATATCACAATGTTGGATTCCTCATTTTCCTTTAGAGTCTATTGTGACAGTACCCATTCCAAAGCGACAAAGAGGCCGGCCACCAAAAGGGGAAAAGGTCAACAATGGAACCAAAGGCAGGTGGCCAACATCAATGATGTTCAATTGTGGCTAATTGATTGCCTTTTGAAAGTGCCTCCGGCACCAGCAGCCCTTCCAAGTATGTGCTGCATTCTGTCCAATGGATGTATTTTTACATGTTGCACAGTTGTGAAACGAGGAAGAGGAAGGCCTCCAAAGCGCAAGCATGTGTGAAGGCCAGTCACTAGCAACAATGCTATGCAGGATGGCCATCAAAGATTGAATGAAGAGACCCAACTAGGTGGCATTGAAGCTACAGAAGATGGTCATCAAGGATTGGATGAAGAGATCAAGTCACATGGCACACAGGGAAGCCTTGAATACAGGCCTTCAGCTGATGCCACACAAAGAACATTTCCATGGGAGGAACAAGTTCCATCTAGCTCAGATTTAGATCCAGGGTCAAACAATGCTCCTCAACTTCCAGCCCAGATGTCCAGACAGGAGATGAGTGGTAAGAAAATTCCAATGTACAAGTGTATCATACTGACATAATGTTCAGCAATGGTTTTATCATCTGCCATCCTATGGCACACTGCATACACAGAGCTGGACACACTTGGGAATAGACAATGGCTGGATAGCCTTGTCTGTGACTTTTATCTTGCCTCTATCTGGCATCACAGTGATGGCACTGCTCACTGTCGCTTTCTCATGATCTTTCGACTCAGGCCTGATCTTCAAGTCGACCCCATGGAGGTCGACACTTACAGGTACACTCATAATGTGCCTGTGGATGAACCCTGTCCCATGATCCCAGTGGGATTCATTGTGCATGAGGTGGAATCAGCACATTACTTTGCTGTGGTGTTTGACTATGCAGCCCACACTGCATACATCTTTGGCAGAAGAATTGGCAACCACAACTCTCAATACAATTCAGACTGGAGAGCCTGGAATGGGCCAGAACGCTGGCAAATTGTAGCTGACCTTCACCATTGGGATGCAGGAGATCCAGAGCTTGTCTTTGTCACTGGCAGAGACTGGACACAGAATGGCTATGACTGTGGACCCATTGCTTGTGCCATCATCAAAATGTGTATGGCAGAAGGCCTTCAAGAGACATGGAGAATGGTTCAAGAATCATTATTCATAAGTCAACCTGCAATTCCTTGTGGTCACATCCTTCGGCTAAACATGCTTGGGGCAATTAGGCAACAATGCATGACCAGCTTTCGAGATTACATGCACTTCATCATCCATCCA
This sequence comes from Boletus subgraveolens, assembly GCA_038092555.1. Classification (NCBI taxonomy): domain Eukaryota; kingdom Fungi; phylum Basidiomycota; class Agaricomycetes; order Boletales; family Boletaceae; genus Boletus; species Boletus subgraveolens. The sequence goes on along the minus strand of JBBPQP010001466.1, from coordinate 3,992 downwards.
CCTCCTCGCTGGGATTACACAGAACTTGATGATCACACAATCCAGCAGATGCAGTCTGGTGGCAATGTGGAACGGGACAATCAATTGCTGCGTTCACTGATGCTTGCCAGTAGTGCCTGCCAAGAATGCCAGGCATCTATTGCTAGGGAGGCCACTAGAGAGTCAAGGAAGAGCCAGAATGGAAAGGAGGATGAGGACCAGGATGAGGAAGACCAGGAGGATCAAGCACCCCAACAGGATGGCAGGGGCAGAGCAAAGGCCTTGTTTGCTCTGATCAAAGGTCACAAGATACTTCATGGTGCACGCCTGCGTCGATCACATCACCCTGCTTGTGCTGTAAGCCATCTCCCCAGGCCAGCAGCGAAGAACAAAGAGATAGCTTTGCAGGATCTCGAGGATGATAGCCACAACCAGAAACAACTGTCAATTGCTGCCAAGGCATCACGCAAGCAGGTCAAAGATTGGAGATTGGGCACTGTGCGACGCTTTCCCAGGGTTTCACAGCCAGTCTTCCTAGAGGCCTATAGAGGACAGCGGTTCATTCAACATGATCATCAGTATGACGAGTATGATGATGGCCCCACCCTGGAGATGCTTCAGCAACCAGAAGTGTATTCCATTTTGACACATCCATTCACACATATGACTCAGGCCCCTCCTTGGATAATGTGGCGAGACCATGGTTATCGAATCCTCCCTGAATCTTTTCAAATGTTCTATCTGGCTCAACCCATTCGGATCATGGACCATATCATGAATGTAGGAAATGTGGACCAGGAACAACATGAAGTGGTCATGAATGATCAGGTAGGCTGACTGGCTTACCCTTGAACAATCAGATGTTGAAATTGTTGCAGATTATAACCATGAGTGCAACTGAAATGTTGGACTATGCAGGGGATTCCCCTGGAATCAATCAACGATGCCCACATGGTCACAACATTTTCGTGCGGGGTCGTCTTCCCATCTTTGGTGAAGAAGAGAAATATATTAAGGTTGATCTTGAACAAGACAAGATGGACTTTTCTGAAGATGACATCGAAATTTCCATCGATGTAGACAGCATTATCTGGACCACCAGGAGGCTTGTATGCACCAACAGCATTGGAATCTACCCGACCCCCATCTATGATGGCAAGGCTATAATCCGAAAACATAACCATGTTTATGTCGACATTCTGGTTCCCCAATCTGAAGAAGATCAGCATGCTCTAGGGCAGCGTACTGAATGGCTGTCAAAGAAGTTTCCCCTCAATGCCATACCTCACACTGTCATTGGACAACTCGCATCCTCCACTGGCCATTTCCTATGGGTCTATATCTTTTTTCCCCGCATGATCCACCGCAATCCTTTTACTGGAAGGCGTATGAATATGATGCCCAAGGAAGTTCTTGATCCATTTTGGGAGGAGGTTCTCCTTCCTGCCATTGATAGACATGCTCAGGATCATACAAGCTGGACTCCCTATATGTCACAGACCTTGGAGGAAGGCACTTACAAGCAAAGAGGTTCTTCAAGGGGTGGGAGGACCCTTCCACTATCCAATCAAGCATTTCTAAGAATCCAGGATTTCATGCAAGAGCTTGTATTGGAAGAAGAAGATCGTTCCATGTATGGCTCGTTTTTCTTTGTTGTAGAAGGCAAGGGCATCAAGTTGTTGACAAAGGATGGTCAAGGAGGGGAATATATCTCTCCAGAGGTTGCCCTCAAGCGCAACCTGTCATGCCTAAACTGGAATCACATGCTGGATCGCAAAAATGGAGAGCTGCTCGTTGACATCGGAGTCTCTTTCACTCCCAAATCTGAAACACCTGTTGTTGGCCTGTGGAGACTGGATGCTCTGGAGGAGTCATATGCAGCTGGTGGCTTTAATAGAGGCACTGCACACCATCACTGCATGCTATACAGATATGGTGCTATGCAAGCAGAGATGCCTCAGGATCGTGCTCTCCAGACACACATTGCCTTTAGGAACACATATAACCTCTATTATGAGGCAGTTCGCCCCAACAGTAACATTCCCATCTTTGTCAAAGATAGTGATGCCTACAACCTGACTCCTTCATATCACAAGGAATCTTCCAGCACTATAAAGATCCTTCGAAAAGCCAAAGGGAAGACATATGGAGTGAGGGATGAATATAGGGTCAGTGGACAGGCTGCACAAGGTTTGCTGAGAGAGATCATACCTTGGGTGAGAGGGCAGATTATGTTTGCTGTCATTATGACTGAATAATCTTTCAGAGCAAGCAATACATGGCATCAAAACCAGTCATTTGGCTTTCCTCCAATGTCTGGTTTGACTTTCTTTCTAGAAGAATGGAGGAAATTCAAAGGACACAGATCCAGCTAAAGCAACTCAATCCTCCAAACCTAGGCACTCTGACTGGAATACTCAACCACATGCTCCGGTCCACCATCTCTACATCCATTGTCTATGACTTCCATGTCAGAGAGTCCTTGGCACTGCTCAAATACCGCCACGTCATGGAACAAGCCAATATGTTTTTTCTACAGGAGCTGGAGCTGGACCTACGGCCTTGTCTTGATAGTATACAGGAAAGTGACGATTTTCGGGTGCTTGCTTTGATGGGACTCAATGCAAAGGCTCAACGTGACAAGGCTTTGGCCTCTCAAGAATCCACCCTCCTGGATGGCTTTGATCAAGTGGCCATGTTTCCCATTGGACCCACTCCCACTTGGAGCCAGCTCAAAAAGGCTATTTCAGCAAATCCCATGTTGATGATGAAGGAGTGGAGCATGCCTGGCAGATTGCAAAATCAGTCAGTGATCCTGGCACATTTGTTCTGCCAGTTTACCACACAGATCTGGTTGATGGTGCATGGTAGTGCCATGAAGGGAATAGAACCCACCCCGATGTCCTTGACTGATGCTATGAAGTGTTGGACAGTCTCCAGCATTGACCAGACTCTTTTTCACACCATCTTTGAGGCCTGCAATACAGACTTGGAAGCAGAGGATGGTGTTGCTCATGGTCGTCAAGGTCCTCGTTCAAGGTCCTTTGCAAGCCGAAAGGAGATCTATTTTCCTGGCAGACAAGCCAAACCAAAGCAAGGATCACAATGGTCATCCTTTTGGGATGATGCAGGCTATATAACAGCTTACCACAAGCTATTGGAGGACCGCACTGAACAAGAAAGATTCTATGTGGATGATGGTCTGGAAACCATCTTTGCTCATCTCCACTGTCTTCCCACAAGTCAAAAGGCGACCCAAAAAAGCAAAGGATTTGTATGGCGAATCAAGGCGAACTCCTTTGTGTTCTACACCAATTCTAGGTTTTACAAGGTAGAGGGGTTAAGCAAGGAGTCCAAGGAAACAAAAAGACCTCAGGAAAGACAGATGGTCCATCATCACTTGAAGTCCAGGAAGGTATTTGAAGAGGTGCTATGGAGATGCAATGGATTGGATGCTCTGGCCAGCAAGAAAGTGGAGACAGAACGACAGCTAAGACGTGCACGGCTAAAACGACTCAGCACTGCCACTAAAAACAAGCGAAAGCCTCCCCAGCCAAAGAAAACTGCATCCAATGTTTTTCATGTTCCAGCACTTCGAGATCTGACCCCTGAGGATGAAAATCAATTGGACAATCCTTTAATGCACTTTATTGGAATAGACAAAGGTGATCTCTCTGAAATAGAAGAGGAGGAGGAGGAGGAGGAGAGGGAGGAAGATACTGAATATGAAAGCTGTGATGATGAATAATAATTCCCCTACTATATTGAAAGCTCACTCTTCTTCAAAGATGGATTCTATTTCCTGCTTGTCATTATTATTATTACTCATGATGGCATTATTATTATTACTCATGATGGCATTATCATTACTTCAAGCAGACAATATAATCTTTCTTCTCTTTACCATGGTGTTACCCCAAGTACACTCTAGCAGTTTTTCCAGTGTTATTTCAGCTCTCAAAAGTGTTTAAAAAATACCCAATATCTTCCTGGCATTTATTTATTTCATGTGA
>JBBPQP010001465.1:0-10109 GCA_038092555.1 Boletus subgraveolens | reverse complement strand
ATCTTCCCCGGAATATCCCTCTGGGATCTTCCCGCACCGCCTCCTTGGCGCCTCCTAACACAGCTGCCCTCCTGTATTATCCTTGGCGATCTCCGCCTCAGTTGAGGCCAGATCTCTCCTCAACAAACATTGCCACTGTCCTTGTGTCGCGCCCCAACCACACTTTGATCTTGTGACCACTCACATGCCATCACAACACAATGCACCACGCTTATTCCCACAACGCAACCTTTTGCTCGTGAACTTCCCACAGCAGACCCCTCCTGCCTTTTTTGGGCGATAACCTTGCCACACTAACTCCAGGTTTCCCTATACAGATACGGACTCTTACCATATTAGGTTAGACTGCGCACGGACCACCATTACCAGATTGGGATATACCTGCCCTAAAGCCCTTACGGCTGGGGTATATAAGTTCGAGCTACACTCGAACACCTCTCTCTCTCTAACCTTGATCTGACACCTAAAGTGTACACCTTACAGTTACTCTTGTGGTATTCATCATCCATTCCCTGCAACACTCCCTTGCTTGACCTCTACCTTGCCCTCTCCTCTTTTCTCCTTCATCGAAGGACTCCATCGACACTCTAGAGTCCCCTCTAGAGTCCCAACTAGAGCAACTCATCGTTGCTCTCCTGCTCAACGGCTCGCCGCCATTGGCTTGTCTCCAGGTTCTCCACCCCAGTCAGGAGAACTCGCCCAGTTCGACATTGACTTCGTTACCCAACATCCTCACCCCGGTCAAGGTCATTCGACCTTCTTTACCTAGGACTTTCAGTCATTGTCTGTCTTGGGATACTACTTCTAGTATCCCTCGTCATTTGTCGCCAGGCTCCCATTAAGCCTGAAGGTATCCTACATTGTTAGGACCTAGCAAGAGTTAGGTTCAAGGCGGCCCTACACTTCGTGTCTACTTGTACAACTACTGGTCGTAGTCGTAACACCATCAACATGTCTTCACGTGTCTCCATAGTAGCCATCTTGGCTTCCTGTGGGTAAAGAAACTCTACCTCCATTGGTTGAGTTAGTTCCAAGTTCAGACGGAGTTGACTGAACCAGAATGGACTGGAAAGGAATGAAAAGTCGAAGCAGAGGAAGAGGATGAAGCTTGGGAAGCCTCTCTGCTATGAAGGATGGTGGCGGTTGGATAAATGGAATGGTAGCCGAATGGAGTAATGGTTGCATCTGACATCCCATCATCCATATCCATTGTGACCCACATAGGTGCAGAACCTTCAGTTGCATTGTAAAACATGTCCTGTTGTTGATCAATCAGGATCATTTCTGAATCTTTGTCACCTATCATCTGATTGGCGAACATATTGTCATTCAACTCATGGGCACAAGCTTTTCCTTTATAGCCTTTTTGTTCACCATATGCAGTTTGCTTCGATTGGCTTTGTCTCGATTGGAAAGCTTTCTCTTTTCCTTTTGAAGGAGGGAAAGGCCTCTTTTGACCACGTTGGCCAGAAGATTTGCCATGAAGCTGCCAGCATTGGGCAGTCATGTGACCTTTCTTGTGGCAATAGCCACACTCCATATCAGAGGAAGGTGCACAATGTATCACAGACGTGTGATTTGTCTCAGCATAAGCCGGTTCAAAAGGTCCAGCTTCTGATAAACAAGGGGCTAAGGAATGATAGGAAGAATGAGGATGAGATGCAGAATGGAGATGAGATTCTGCCATTATCTTGGTGGAAACATTGTCTGGGTTGAAATCTCTGGGGGATATGGTTTGGATGAGGGTGGAGATGGTGGATTTGAAGGAATGAGGTAAGGCGTTAAGGAGAATCATTGCCTGGAGTTGATCTGGAAGGAGCAATCCAGTGGAAATGGTATGTTGTAACATGGCTGTCATCTCTGAGAGTTGAGAGCCAATGTCTTGGTTCTCACAGAAATGGAACCAGGTGATCTCCTGAAAGACACAAAACTGGCCTGAAATGCCATGTGCAGAATAGAGAGCCACAAGTTGACCCCAGAAGGCATGAGCAAGAGAAGACTTTGGATTGTTCTGGGTTGCCACATAAACATGTGTCTCATGAACCTTTATGTGCATTTGCACATATACACCAATCAATGCTTGAGCTTGACGATCATTGCATTGCCAGCATTCTTGGTCATTGACTGTTCCCTGAGCTGTGTACAGGGAGGTGCCATCAACAATGTCCCACCAACCAGCTACATTCAGCACATCTCACATTTCTAGGGACCATGCATAGTAGTTTGATGGGCCTGCAAGACATTGAAGCCTAGAAGTGATAGAAGAGTTGAGTTTGATGAGTCCAGACATAGTAGATGGTTATAGCAAAAGACAAAAAGCAACTGTGGAAAACAAAAGGTTTTCATCAGCGTTTGGATCATGTACTTGGAAAGGAGTAAGAGGGGTAATAGAAGATGATGGTGCCGTAGTTGTTGGTTCTCCAAAGATAACAACACTCCTTGTTGGTTCTGTTATCCTCAGTGGTGGTCGTGAATAGAACAATGTAGAGGGAGATTCCTCTCGTACAATCTGTTCATGAGAATGAGCATGTCCAGATACTATACTACTATCAGTTTGGATAATGTCCCGTGAATAGGATGTCCAATGCTCCTGTAAACCTTCACGGTCTTGGTACCATTTAGGTAACGGTAAATGAGCAAAGGATAGAAAAGAATCATATGCAATAACTGATTGGTAGTTCCAATTTGGTAACATATCATAATCATCTGGAATACCAGTGATATGTGATATGTCATGCCAAATGTCAAGTTTAGCACAACTTTGCGATGAATCTATTATCCAAGCAGAAGAAAGATCAATCCCTAAATGAGAAAGAATCCATTTCTTTAGAGAATATGAAAGGGATTCGAAACGATCATTGCTGACGGAGCATACATATTAACCACCTAACCACACTGGGATGGGCCAACAATAAATCGGCTGCTGAATTAAGGTCCTGAACTCCTTGGTCACCCATGCTTCGTAGATAGGCAAGTCTTCACACTTCTGATCATAACATTCTTGCTTGTCATCTAATAAGTTCAATCCATCTGCCATGAAGTAGGTCTTGATGATGGAGAATGATGGCAGCGATATGTGGAGTGAAGGATATTCGCCTCGCTTAAATAAGTGGTGATGTATCGAGCGGAATCCCTAGGATCAAAGTCCTGTTGGAAATGCACGATCAGTTCTGTATGATCTCTCCAAAAGAGATGAGTCAAATGAGTGAAGTTGTTCTGCCAAACTGTGTCCATGCGAACATTCCAGGCATGCTGTGTGGGAACATCCCACAGATTCCTGTCTTGTGGTCCATCATCTTGCATTTGGTAAAGATTGTACCACTTGTCCATTCCTGGTGTGTCTTCTTCCAAGTTAGGATGATAGACATTGACTGGAGTATTAAAGGCCAGACAGAGGTCAGCAATGGACAGAATAGGGTGATTGGGAGTAAGAGCCTGTAGACGGAGTCTGAAATCTCGGTTGAAATGATCATGGTCTCGGTTGAAAATCTCCCAGCCACAATTGTGAACTGAGGTATAAGGTGTATCCCAATAAGAAGTGACAGGAAAGGCTAAGCCAGTGCCTTCATAAACAGAAGCTAATGTTTCACCATGGTAGGAATATGAATCCAGAGAGGTTGCATAACATTTGTCCTGTGGAACTCCCATAAAATTGAAACTGAAACCATGTGCCTGCAAGTCAAAGTTGACTCTAAATGCGTGGCAGCTGGTCTCCACTAGGTTCGCTGTTACTAGAACTAGTGGGAGGAGTGGGATTCGGTTCTGGATGTGAAACCTCAGGATCTCTTGGAGTACTGTGATGTAACCTTCGTTGTTCTCTTTGATTATTTCCTTGACGTATTGGATGTGGTTCACCAGTCTGGCTGGTGGATCTGGGAAGAGGATTGGTTGGAGGGATAATTCTGGTATCTCCAACGATTTGTCGAAGAGTGTTACAGTTAAGAAGGAGACCCCTTATCAATTTCCTTCTACATCTCCTCCTCCTCGTCCACCAACCCCTACTCCTTCATCAATCACCCCTCCCCCCCATCTTGATCATCCCGGCACCACCCTCTTCTCCTCCCTCTTCTCCGACCTCAGGGATTATCACATCCCTACATCCACATGGGCCAAACTCCTAGACAAGTCCTTCTTTGAGGGATGAGACCACTCTCCACTCTGGGCGGACATCTCCGTCACTGCCTCCGGATATCTCCTCCTTCCCTGCCTTCGGCTTTCCCTTTTCTTTGGACAGACATCTCTGTCACTGCCTCCAGATATCTCCTCCTTCACCACCTTTGGCTTTCCCCTTTCTCTCTCTATGACTCTTATTTACTTACTCTGACTTGTCCAGACACTGCCTCCACCATAGCCTCTCTTATGGCTATTTGTTTTCCCTTTATATCCATTTGATTATCTCATGTGCCTCGCGACGCGACATGTCTCTTTCCATATATATCCTTCGGACTCCGATACCTGCCCTAGAGTCCTCAGTATATATATTAGGGTGCCGCCTGTATGCCTTTCTTTCCCTAACCTTAATCTACACTATTTCGTGTGGACCACAGTTCCTCGAGATCCCCTCCCTCGTGCCTTGCCTCACTGCTCTCTCATCCTCCCCTCTTCCTACTCTGGGCCAGTCCCAGTACTGCTAGCTCTGCTAGGCCGTTCATACTTAACTCCATATAGAGGTGACCAAGTATAGGAATGAGGTTCAGACTTAACTCCTTACCGGAGAGGTCAAGTCGAACACCACACGGTTCTCATGAATGTGTACCATTGTTATGGGTCATAACAAAAGATTAAGGTTATACCTTACTGGTGCTATCAAGCCCAAACCCCCTGAAGACTACCCAGTGGTAGTCTAGGTACCGAGCAAGACAAGGTCCATATGCCTAGATTCTCTACTCTATCAAGAGAGAGAAAACTCCTCTGACAAGGAACAATGCATCTCACCACCCCAACCCAATCCCCTGTCCTCTGCCTTCTCTCCCATCCCTCATACCGACTCTCTCTCTTCCTCGAGAAGAATTAGTTCCCAACCAAGAACCGGAATCTTCACTCCTCCCCCTCATCACACTACTCCATCTCCCGCTCTTTCTAGAACATCTTCCAGTGGTCACCACCACCAACCCAAGATATGGGTTGACATCCCCATCCAACCTCCCATCTCTGAGGTCCCCAAGGAAGATTCTTCCCCTGACGACGACGGACAAGCATACAAAGATTTTGTTAGATGAACTGATCTCCTCCCGGACCCACCCAACCCTGACGACCCTGAACCAGGAGAAGAAGACTGTTATGACTACCACCCGGTAGGTGTACAAGTAGACACGAAGCGTAGAGCCGCCTTGAGCCTAACTCTTGTTGGTCCTAACAACGTAGGATACCTTCAGGCTTGACGCGAGCCTGGTGATGAACGATGATGGATACTAGGAGTAGTATCCCGAGATAGACGACGACCGAGAGTCCTAGTAGAAGAAGGTCGGAGGATCTAGACCTTGGTGAGGACGACGGGTAGCGAGGTCGACGTCGGATTGGCCAAGTTCTTCTGATGGGGGTGGAGAACCTGGAGACTAGCCAACAGCGACGGGCCGTTGTGGAAGAGAGCAACAACAGGTTGCTCGATGGGGACTCTAGAGCAGGGAGCTCTAGAACTGGTCGATGGAGTCCTTCAATGAAGGAGGGAAGAGGGGAGGGCAAGGTAAAGATCAAGCAAGGGAATGTTGCAGGGAATGGATGATGAATACCACAAGAGTAACTGTAAGGTGTACACTTTAGGTGTCAGATCAAGGTTAGAGAGAGAGAGGTGTTCAAGAGGAGCTCGAACTTATATACCCTGGCCGTAAGGGCTTTAGGGCAGGTATATCCCAATCTGGTAATGGTGGTCCGTGCGCAGTCTAACCTAATATGGTAAGAGTCCATATCTGCAAAAGGAAACCTGGAACCAGTGTGGCGAGGTATCGCCCAATTAGGCAGGAGGGGTCCTGCGTGGGAAGTTCACGAGCGAAGGGACACGTCGTGGGAATCAGCATGGCACAACGCGTTGTGATGGCACATGAGTGATCACATGAATGAAGTGAGGTCGGGGCGCGACACGAGGTTGGTGGCAATGTTGAGGAGAGATCTGGCCTCAACCGAGATAGAGATCACTGAGGAGAGCACAGGAGAACGGCTGTGCATGGAGGGGCACTGTAGGGCAGTGCTGGGGAGATCCGAAGGGCAGGGTCGGCCCTAAAGGAGGGAACGGGTGGGAATCCCAAAGAGATGTCCAAGGAAGATCCAGGGAGGATCCAGGGAAGATCCAGGGAAGATCTCAGGGAAGATCCAGGATTGGGACACAGGAGGGCGGCTGTGTCGAGAGGCACTGCAGGAGGGGCAGTGCGGAAAGAGGCGAAGCTGAGCCGTTGCAAGATGTGTACGTCAAGTGTGAATGAGCACGAGAATGCACCAAGATGGATGGTCCGGTGACAGGAGCAGTCACGTGAAGGCATGAGGTCAAGAAAAAGACCGGGGGTGTGCCAAAACCGTAACAAAGACGACGAAGACGACGACATGCCCAGAGTTAAAGCTGCCCTACCAGAGGAGTTCTTCAGAGAATCTGCAGATGCAAACCGATGGCTCATGGCTATGGAGGGCTACTTCACCCTCAATGATACGCTTGGGGACCTCACCAAGGCCTACGTCTTTCTTAACAGAATGCAGAAAGGACAAGGAAAGGCCTTCACAGAAGCATGGCTTGCCAAAATCAAGGATGGCAAGATCCCACACGGACAAACCCACTTTGGCACAATCAAGGAGGCATTCACCAACACCTTCACCCCTTATGACACTGCTGCCCAAGCACGAGTGGAACTCTCTTCACTCGTACAGGACACTACAGACCACAGAGGATTCGAGAAATTCATCTCGAGTTTCTCGCTCCTCTCCGTATGATCCAAGATCACCGACCTCAACGCACTCTTGGAGTGGTACCTTAGAGGACTCGACCCCCAGATCGCCACCCAGCTCACCATGTCCGGAACCCTCCAGACTGCTACCTCAATGGAAGACGTCTACAAGAAGTCGTCTGAAATTGAAGGGAACTACAAGCGGATCTGCAACATCAGGAGAGGACCGAAACCGGCTTATGGAGGCCATGGTCATGCTTGTGATCCCAATGCTATGGATGTTGATAAAATCACCCTCAGTCCTAGCCAATGTCTCAAGTGTATCTGGGAGCATAGGTGTTTCATTTGTAAAAGGAAAGGCTGTTCTACGAAGAATCATCCAGGCTATCAGAAGAATAACGGTCCATCTACTGGAGCCAGAACCAGAGCGGTGGAGACCCAACCCCCCGTTGGGAGACCACCCTCTTCCACCAATGACCTGCTGGATGAATTCATTAAAGACCTTTCACGTGGGCAAAGTCGGGACAAAATTTTGAGGACACTGAGGTCCTCCTTCGATGTGACCCTTGACAAAGAGGGTGTCCCTTTGGAGGGATAGGAAGCCGCTATGTGGAACGATGAACACGTCCATGTCCTCGAAGCCCAAGAGGAACCTGCATCCGTATCTCTGGCCAGTAACCACCCTGATGGGAGAGATACGAGGGCACCCGGTGGTGCAAAGAGCTCCCAAGTGCTGGTGCATTTTTAGGAGGAAGGGCTGAACCAACATCAGCACCTTCCGTAATGGTTGCTCCTGTATTTATTTCTGGATTGAGATCAAATTCTATTCGTATTCCCTGTTACGACCTGTAACAATGGTACACGTTTGTGTGTCGTCGACTTGGCCTCTCCTCGTTGGAGTTAAGTCGAGACCTCGTTTCTACACTAGGGCGACTCCTAAAGGAGTTAAGTGTGAACGGCCTAGCTGTTGCTAGCAGTACCTGGACTGGCCAGGAGTTGGAAGAGTAGAGGATGAGACAGTGGTGAGGTGAGGCACGAGGGAGGGGATCTCAAGGAACGGAAGTCCACACGAAATAGTGTAGATTAAGGTTAGAGAAAGAGAGGGATACAGGCGGCGCCCTAATATATATACTGAGGACGTTAGGGCCGGTATCGGAGTCCGAAGTATAAATAAGGAAATAGATGTGTCGCGTCGCGAGGCACGTGAGGTAAACGAACTGTGGAATAAGGGGACACGAATAGCCATGAGAGAGGCTATGAGGAGGCAGTGTCAGTGCACGAGTCATACTGAGTAACGAAGAGTCAGGAGAAGAAAAGGATATTGTCGAAGGCAGTGAAGAGAGGGAACTGCCAAGGGGCAGTGAGGAAAGGCGGTGTATCCAGAGATGTCCGTCCGATAGGTCTAAGCCTCAAAGAGGGATTCATCCAGCAGGTCAGCCCAAGTGGAGGAAGGGATGTCGTAGTCCCTTAAGTCGGAGAAGAGGGAGGAGAAAAGGGAGGTCCCGGGATGGTCGAGGTGAGGAGGAGGGGTAATCGATGAGGGGAGTGGAGACGATGGGCGAGGAGGAGGAGATGTAGAAGGAAATTGATGAGGGGTCTCCTCCATAACCGTAACATTCCCCTCTTGATTTGGAAATAGGATGGCAAAATCGTTGGCTCGCACGCACTTTTGGATTTTGGAGCTACAGGCTGCTTCATCAACAGGGAAGCAGTCAGGTGATTAGGACTGCCTGTCGCCAGATTACGCCAGCCTATTAAGGCCTGGAACGCGGATGGTACCGAAAACCAGTCGGGTATCATCAAGTTCAAGACAACAGTCGTCTTGGACTACAGAGGAATAAAGGAACAGCAGGATCTTTATATCCTGAACTGTGGCAAGGATGACATCATCCTCGGAATCCCATGGGTCCGGTCAATCAACCCAGATGTTCACTGGACGGAAGGGCATGTGACGATCACACCTTCCAGATATCCAGACATTGCGGGCGCCAACCCCGAGGTCTTGAAACAGTGATACCTAATGAGGTATCTCAGCACTGATGACGAAGAACGGATAGAGCGAGAACTCACAGAAGGGTTCAGGAAATGGACACCTGTCCAATGCGCTAGGTTCTTCCGTGCCTTTGGAGATATACCAGAGTTTGTATTGAAACGAACAATGCTATCCACGGCGATAGCACAACAACAAGACAAAGCAACCACCACTATCCCCCCGGCCTTCTAAGACTACGAGGACGTCTTTAATAAGAAGGACACAAAGCTACCTCCCTCTCGGCAGTACGACCACACCATAGAGTTAAAGAACTCTTTTGTACCAAGGTGTGCCAAGGCCTACCCACTCAACCCAGCTGAGCAACAGGCTTGTAAGGAGTTTGTTGAAGAACACCTGAAGAGCAGCAAGATCACGCCCTCGAAATCCCCCCAAGCATCACCTTTCTTCTTCATGCAGGACAGAAAACTATGGCCTTGCCAAGACTACCAGTATCTGAACCAACACACGATCAAGAACGCCTACCTCCTCCCCCTGATATCTGACCTCGTGGATAAACTCAAGGGATCCATAATGTTCACCAAATTTGACGTCAGATGGAGATATAACAATGTCTTGATCAAACCAGAAGATTGATGGAAAGCCGCTTTCCTTACCCCCCTGGGATTATTCGAACCCACTGTCATGTTCTTTGGAATGTGTAACTCCCCAGCAACGTTCCAAGCCTTTATGAATGATATCTTTGGAGACTATATCGCGAAAGGATGGCTTATCATCTATATGGACAACCTCCTTATCCACTCAGTGGATGCGAAGTTGCATGAGGAACGAACTCAGAAGGTTCTTCAACACTTTCGGGAACACAAAATGTTCCTCAAGCTAGAAAAATGCACCTTTGCCGCACCTGAGGTGGAATACCTAGGAATGATTGTCAGCAAGGACGGAGCAAAAATGGACCCCACCAAGCTCAAAGCAATTGATGAATGGCAAACCCCGGTGGATGTAAAGAATGTTAGATCCTTCCTGGGATTCTGCAATTTTTATTGCAGATTTATCCCCTCCTTCTCCACCATCGCTCGCCCCCTCGTCGACCTCACCTCTAAATCCCAATCTTGGCACTGGGATGCTCCACAAGAGACTGCCTTTCAGGCCCTTCAATGGGTCTTCACGTCTAAGCCTGTCCTGGCCTTCCCCAACCCCTCCAAACCTTTCACCGTGATGACCGACGCCTCCTTAACGGCGTCTGGTGG
>JBBPQP010001464.1:0-10113 GCA_038092555.1 Boletus subgraveolens | reverse complement strand
CATCTCGTCCTACACCCCCACCCTCGCTGCCCTCATCCGTGCCAGACGGCAAGATGTCTCGCATTATGCACCGAAGGCGAAGGGCTTCCTTGCTATAGGTCAAGCAACAGCCATTGGCGAGAGCAAACTCGTTTCCGTCGGCGCTGAACTGGCCAACATTGGTCAGCACGTCAATGGTCTGGCCACATTCACGCGCATTGAGGATGAAGAATGCTGTATCGCTCGGGTCACCGAAGAGCTTGGGAAGAACGAATGGGTGCACTTTGCATGTCATGGTATCCCCAATCGAGAACAGCCATTCGAGTCCGCGTTCGCTCTCCACAACGGACACTTCACCACTCAACGAATCATCCAGTGCAATTGGGAGAATCCAGAGTTTGCTTACCTCTCTGCCTGCCATACGACTGTCGGAGACGAGGAAAGCCCGGATGAGGTAATCCATCTCGCGGCGGCGATGCAGTTCGCCGGATTTCGTTCTGTGATCGGGACGATGTGGGCAGTGGACGATGTTGAGACGAGCAAGATCACGTCCATGTTTTATAACAACATGTTGGACGAGTCTGGTCGTCTGGACCATACCTGTGCTGCATTCGCGCTGAACAAGACGATGAAATTGGTGAATATACCACTTGATCAACGTGTCTCATATGTACATCTTGGTGCCTAGTCCTCTACCCTGCTTCGCTTTCTTTCTTTCCCCTGCTGTACTTGTTGTCCGTAGTTACTATTTCATTCGACATCCAGCATACCTCAGGACTTGTGCGAGGCGAAAGTATATGGAAAATCTCAGGTCCTCGCACCTGCATTTAGTCGGAAATACTACATTGAACAACACGAGAGGTAGTGTACACGGGATCTCGTTCGGCTAGGGAAATGATCGCCTCTGTTCGCACTTGGGGATTTGATCATGAGAGGGAACGAGATCGGTTACCCACGGTGAACGCGTCGGGAACAACAGACACCCCAACTTTCTTTCCAGCCCACCCTTCGGTGATGGAGTAGGTGGCGACTGAGAGTGTGCAGTGAGATTATTGTGAGTGGGTTCAGCGATAGTACGTACTGGTTCCACGAGCAGGCTAGCTTGGTCCAATGTGTGAGCACTGAGTTTGGTGAGTAAACGACGATGATCGATCAGCGCGTACCAGATCGTCGAGCTTGGGGGGACATAAGGAAATTTGGCTTCTGCGACTCTTTCGCCAACTGCGAGGGTCATGATTCGAACTGTGGACAAGAAGTGGGGAAAAGTCTTATCGGGGGTTGACACGGACGTGACAGGGATTGCGTGATTTCCTTGGTTGTATGTCCTTCCTAACTCAATGGCTGGCCGAGTCCTAAGTTAGACTGTGTACGATAGAGGCAATCAAGGGCTGTCTATCTGCTTGCATCGTCCATCGGTTATCCATGTCCAAGGATCTGGATCTGGGATGGGGGAGGCCGTACTCGGTACAGTAAGGGCAAAGGGAGGGAAAGAGGCGGGATAGGCGGCGAAAGCTCTCGTCAGGGGGCACCGCTACACCAACTGCCGCTCGCTACCGGCTACAGCAGACGAAGGGAGTAAGCGTGTGCGGTGACTGCAGAGATGAGAGGGTGGCTTACGGGTTTAAACGGGTGGGAATTGGATACTACGCTTACACGATTAGTCATGCATTGTAACTGTCCCTGTCCTCTTCGCTATACATTCTAACTTCGAGCTTGATCGACGCTCACGTTTCCAGATATCAGCCTCGGCCATGGTTCTGGATCAAGCCTCTCACTCCCTGTGCTCGCGCTTGCAGGCATCTCCACCGTCGCAGTAACCATCAGCGACATATCGGTATGGCTCCAGCCACGAAGCTACAGAAAACCTCTTCCCCAGCGGTCTGCCATTCTTTGCTCGTACACATCCGCTGACGACCCTCATCGTTGTGTTTCTAGCATGGTCGTGCGAATCATGGTCATGGTACCCTTATATGCTGTGTCGTCGCTAATCTCGCTGTTCTCCTTGGAGGCGGCTTTCCTCATTGACGCTGTACGCGACATTTACGAGGTACGTCCGCCAGTCCATCCGTAGCGTCGATTCCTGACGATGTTTGTGATAGGCCTTTGTCATATATTGTTTCTTTGTGCTCCTTCTAGATTATCTTGGTGGCGAGCGGTCGTTGCTTATCCTCTTGCACGGCCGACCGCCCATCCCAGCGGTCTTTCCCGTTAGTCTATGGCGCGGCGAGATTGACCCAAGTGATCCATATACATTCCTGTTCCTCAAACGGGGCATCCTGCGTACGTTCGTCACTCCGGTCTTCGTTCTCTTTGTATTCATCCCAAACTACGAACAGAATACGTCCAGGTCAAACCTCTTCTCGCACTGGCAAGTTTGATCATGAAGGCTACCGGTACCTACAACGAAGGCGACTTTCGGGCTCGGAGCGGATACCTGTACATGTCGATCGTGTACAATATTTCCATATGTCTCGCACTCTGGTGCCTTGCTGTACCCTGGATGTGTGTTCACAAAGACTTGAAACCTTTCCGATGAGCGCGTCCCCCCCTTGTACTCTCCGACGCACATCGTTCACATTTTCAAAGACCTGTCCCTAAATTCCTATGTGTGAAAGGCATCCTCTTCTTCTCCTTTCATTTATTGGAAGGAGTGGCTGCTTCTGAGTGTTGCCCCTGGCAATGTCATGCTTCTTTTATGTGCCTGGGATGCTTACGTAACCAAAAATGCGTACTGTATTACCCCTGGCAATGTTTTGAGAGTGATGCACAAGTGGTGCCTAAGTGATGCATGATTTTTTAATTTAATGAATTATGCACAATAGTATGTATTGTTATTACAATAGAATCTCTGCAATAAAACTACAGCATGGCCTCTCCTTAGCCTCCGAGTCAGAACATCAGAACCACACCAGTCTTAGGTGCCACTTCAAGCTTCTTGAACCTATTTGTATGTGGACAACTCATAGACATGATGCTGACCTGCTGCTGGGGAACCACCGAGTGCATGGCATTAGTAGTCTAATCATCCCTGATGCTGTCCACTCTTTGGGAACTCATCTGCACGACATAAATCAAATTACATTGGCCCAATAAAAGGTTTTTGGTATTGTGAGGCCTGTCAACAGTTTTTGAACTGTTACCCCACCATCATTGCCATGCTGGCAACCATACTGCTAGTTTTGAACTGCTGAAGGTATGTATATCACAGGGTGCTTGAGCAGTTAATCAGCATGTGCTAAAAGTTTAGATTTACTAGTCCCAGCACCCCCCAGAATGTCCCAAGATACACCACCCAGCTCACCATCAAAGCATACACGATCATGAGAAAAGGCAAGACAGTCTTCACCATCCATCGTTATTTATTCTCCATCATGCTGTAAAGTAGATAATTAGTATGGGGATGTGAGGGGAATGTCATCCCAAGGCATTTGTCATTGGGTTGTCAGTATGAAGGGTTTGCTGGACTGACCATGGCGCATTGCTGACAAATATTACTAAAAAGGGAAAAAAACGCATGATGAAGACAAGGCAGATAGAAAAACCCAGTCAAGGATGAGGACTGGATACAAAATAAATGGTGTAGGATGAGGGCCAGAATGGATATGAATGGCCTAGGACGAGAGCTGGATACAATATGAATGAAAATGATAGGTGAGACTTGAGTGAGTGATCAATGTGGGGGGAGAAAAAAACTCCATTTCAAGTTGAAATACAAGGTTTTTATAGTCCGGGTTATGACCCAGATTTGTTGTAACTATGGGAATAAACTATAAGGAAGTATTGCTTTGAGCATAAAAATAATGTAGCTAAAAAAAGGGCTCTGACTATGGAAAGCTAAAACTAAGGCAGTCTGAAATAGGAAATGCATGCAGACAAGTGGAAAGGCAAGCGGATTAGGTCAGATAGGGGGAATGTAACCCTAAAAGGTATGTACACCTTACATCCAAGGAGGACTTTCAATTCTGACTGTCCCCAGTCAGTCCAACGTGTGAGGAACAGAGTGCTGACGATGACAATGATGACAATCATGAGGCAGGAGGTGATAATGGTGGGTGACAACAATGGGTAGTGCACACTTCCTATTCCATCTGCTGATTGGGAGGGATGAGGTGCTGACAACAACAACAATGATTAATGACAATGACAACAATGATCCCGAAGTGGAAAGCAACAACAGCAATGGTGATCACGAAACAGCAGATGACAATGATGGTGATAGTCTGGAATGGTAGTCATGGTGTCCAACATTCTTTGCAAGTGACTGGGTGCCCGAATGGTGGAGTGGGTTGGATGATTTCAAGGGTGGATGTCAGGTAATGATGATAGCGAGAGGATGGGGAGAGGGGTGCTTTTGTCATGTGAACCGTGTCTGTGGGACTTGTTGATAGTCCTGTGTTGAACCTATGGCATCTGCACATCACTTCGTCAGGGTAGGGACTGCATCTGTGCATGTCCAATACAGTCTGTCTGAGTCCAATGCCCAATGTCCACAACACAAGCCTAAACATGAAAAATGAAAGAAATGTAAGGTAGATGAAAATGTAAGTACAAAGTGATAAAATGAAATGAAATAAAACTGGACTGCAAGCATCCAACTCAACTTCCGGTGTAGTTCGACTGCTTGATATCTGCAATGGAAGCCTAAACACAAAAAATGATATGATATGAAAGAAAGATGTAAGTATGAAGTGATAAGACTGAGCAAAATGAAACCAATTGTGAGTGTCCAACTCGACTTGTTTTCCTTGTGCTTCTTTCACATCTATTCCTGCATTGGATCCAAACGAAGGGATGATCAGAACAACTGGATTGAAGAAGAGAACAAATGGTTAACATGTGCAGTGTCCAATGTGCATTCAGAGAGCAGAATGATATATAGTAGTGGGGTTTTGAGGACACTAGAGTCTGGTAAGGAAAAAGAGGGACAGCAATAGATGTTCAAAAACAGGAATAGACTATACGAGATGTGTTTGTTTTCTTTCTCTGTTCTTTTGTGTTGTTTTTCGATGAATAAATGATGAGCGCCAGACTAAACCCAGGGTGAGACAGAAATTACCAGATGAAAACCGGGGTGAGACAAATATGTATCATGGTGTTTTTTGGATGAGGTGAAACAAGTGTGCTTGGAGATAGCATTAAAAGGTTTGAACAAAATAAAATAAACATGAAATAAAAAACCGGGGTCGAAAATGTTAACAAAACTCAATTGCACAAATAGAAATCACGATGAAAACGTGAAAATTTGACATGAAAATTTTACAAATGAAAAACAGAGAGTCTCAGGACTCCTCTGGGGACTTTTCCCAATGGCCTCCTGGTCATCAAAATAGTGGTGCGGAGACAGATGGGGCATCCTGCAGATAGCAAAAAGAATTTAGAACAAATGGACCCCCAGATCAAACAGAAAGTGCCCTTGCATGGGCAGGGCGGATATGAAAGGTATGCAAAGTGCGGAAGAGAACAAATGAAATTGGATAGGTGGGGTGGAAAACAAAGCGGATAAAGGAACCAATGGTCCCAAAGATGGTGCCAATGAATGAGATGAAGCAGGTAATGAATTGTACAGATCAGAAGACAAGGTACTCAAAGTGGATTGGACTGCTGGGATGAACAACGAAGATGAACAACCAAAGGAAAACAAGGGATCCGGAAAGGACGAGAGCAATGAAGTTGAAGATGAAACATGCAGTACTGAGGACAGCAAGCTAGAGGAGAACATAAAAGAAGACTGGTGTGGTACAGTGGGTAAAGGTCTGCATGGTTGAGGAGGTGAGGAACTGGATGAGAGCTCCGTGAACAAGGCAGGTGGTAGTTCATCTGATATAGATGATGATGGGTGAGAAGGCAGCGAGAGTAGCGAAGTGGATAAAGAGGTGGATGGAATGAAAGAGGCCAAGGCAGATAAGGTGACAAAGGGTGATAATTCTGAAAAGGGACAAGGTGACAAGGGGGATGGAGAGGTATGCAGTCTGAAAAATGTTGAACCAACAGAGAAGGGTAGTGAAGCAGATGGGTCTGAAGATGTTGGACTCAAATGGGGCATCCTGTGCAAAACAGATAACAAAAATGGCAATTTGGGTGAAATGAAAGGTGACAAAAGTGGTGAAGCAGATAAGAAGGGCGATGTGTTGGAAGGGGACAAGAGCAGTGACAACAGTGAAGCAGATAATGATAATGACTGCTCAAAGGGGGGCGCAATAGATAAAATACGAGCAGGTAATAAACTCAAAAGGGATGAGAGCGGTGAGGGTGAAGACAAAGCACGCAGTCCTGGAGATGATGGACTAAGAGAGGGTTCAGTAAACAAAGCAGATGATGACTTGTCAGATACACAAGATGACAAATTAGGAAATGATGGTAGCGGTGAAGTGAATATGGATAGAAAAGGAGAAATATCTATGTGTCTTGGGGGATCTGGGGCATCCCTAATGTCGGTGGTGGGTACATCATGCACCACCGTCTGCAGAGCGGAAACCCCAACTGCTGTGAAAGATGAAGAAAGGTTAATACAAGAAACCTCCAAAGAGATGCTACTAGATGGGGGAGAACGATCAGCAATCAGTCTGATCATTTCCAAAGCATCTGTGTTGTCAATCCGGTCGGATGCCTGCCTTATTAGACAGAGTGCATCAGATTCTACTACTGCAAGAGAGAATGGAAGATTAGTATTGATGACTTTGAACAGAATGTTACTGGTTGTGATAAAGTCAATCTGCAAATCAGGATGTGCTATAGAAGATATGATGGGTGATAAGGGGGGGATGTGATCAGCAAGGGTAGCATTAAAAGGGATGGTACACAGAACTGAATGGGCAGAAACAGATGGTGACAGACTTGGGACATAGAGCTGGAGATCACAATCACATCCCGGGTACCAGTGCTGGATCTCAGCAATGAATGCTGGCCAATCTGGTGTCTGCATAGATACCTGCAATGATAGCTTCCAAAGCCCAGCCTCTTCTCGATCCATGTACCAGATAGCTGTGTGGATCTTTTGTGCATCAGTAAGTTGGATAATTGATGATAACTGGTTGACGTGCTCTAGAAAATGAGGTAGGTGAGTCAAGGTCTTGGCATCAAAATTGGGAGCATCAGCAGTGCCTCAATGAGGTAGTTGAAGGAGGTAGCTGGGAGCTGGCATGGTTGACAATGAAACAGCTGTGAAACAAGAGATGGTGATGCTCAGTGATGAGGATGCCAGTGGTAGCCAAACATGTGGCAGAGGGTGCAGCACATTGTACAGAGACTGCAATGAGAACAAGGGGAAGGTGGCAAAGGTTGTGAAGCACAGGAGGAAGTCCTAGGATGACAAGCAGGGGTGATGATGGTGAAGGTGATATGAGCCCAATGGGACTACTGCGAGCCCAAGTGACGGTGGCAAAAGGAAGGGGGTCCGTTCTGGATCACAAGCAACGATGGTGGTGATGATACAAGTAGTGGTCAGACATGTGGAAAACAATGCGGAATGGTGATGATGAGGGTAATGGTGATGGGTTGGAATTATGAGCTAGGGCGATAAGGAGGGGGACTGTGATAGCAAAGGTCGTGGGTGTGTGTGAACAAGGACAATGGTCACGGGACTATGAGCCCAAGCAACAAGATGAAGGTGATTTTGGGGGGGCGATGGGAGATGTGATGGAATCCCAGCACAACGAATGGGACTGATGGTGATGAAGGTGAAATGATATGTGCAACTATGAGCTGTGATGGTGATGAGGAAAGGAAGGGGTCCTGGCTCCAGTGTGAGCAATGATGGTGGCAATCAAAGGAGATTCAAGCTAACTGAAAAAAAGGGCTGTGGGCAAGGATGATGGCAATGGTGTGGCGATAACAAGGGTTGTGAACATTGGGGGTCTGCAAGCGATAAGGGTGACAACCTAAGAATGGGGTTCATCCCCAGCATAAACAACAATAGTTGTGATTGAAGAGAACCAAGTGAGAGTGAAGGAAATCTGAGTTGACAGAGGGGAGATGATGGGTGATGATCAGAGTAATGGTGTGGTGATAGTGAAGATCATCCTGCACATGAGGTGTAGGCCCAGGATGGCAAGAGCCAAGAGCTTCATGAGCAGAGGTTGGGATTGCGAGCACTGATGGATCACAAGCAGCGATGGCAATAATCGATGGAGCTTCAAGCTAGCTGAAAAAAAAAGGTGATGGCAAGGATGATGGTGATCAAACAACCAGAGATCAGATGGGGCAATCCAACAATCAGAGAGATTTATGATGATCCCCATGATGACAACAGAAGGAAGAGGATGGATTTGAATTTGGGGAGTGAACTCTTGTCAAGAGAGTAGACTTCCTTCCAACAAATGGAAGGTAGAGGATTTTCAAAGGGGAAGTGGCACACGAAAAAAATGATGTGATGATGGTGGAGGTCAACTAGGTGACTGTTGCTGTGGCGTAAGTTGGCATGTCCTTCTCGACAACCCTGGAAAAACCCCCTTGTGGTGGGCTCCAGTTGTAAAGTAGATACATATGTAATTAGTATGGGGATGTGAGGGGAATGTCATCCCAAGGGGTTTGTCGTTGGGTTGTCAGTATGAAGGGTTTGCTGGACTGACCATGGCGCATTGCTGACAAATATTACTAAAAAGGGAAAAAAACATGTGATGAAGATGAGGCAGATAGAAAAACCCAGTCAAGGATGAGGACCGGATATAAAATAAATGGTGTAGGATGAGGGCCAGAATGGATATGAATGGCCTAGGATGAGAGCTGGATACAATATGAATGAAAATGATAGGTGAGACTTGAGTGAGTGATCAATGTGGGGGGAGAAAAAAACTCCATTTCAAGTTGAAATACAAGGTTTTTATAGTCTGGGTTATGACCCAGACTTGTTGTAACTATGGGAATAAACTATAAGGAAGTATTGCTTTGAGCATAAAAATAATGTAGCTAAAAAAAGGAGTCCAACTACAGAAAGCTAAAACTAAAGCAGTCCAAAATAGGAAATGGATGCAGACAAGTGGAAAGGTGAGTGGATTAGGTCAGATAGGGGGAATATAACCCTAAAAGGTATGTACATCTTACAGCACAAAAGAGCCAAATGCAGAACTTTAACTGATACAGAAGTTTGGGATTGGGACAACAACAAAATTCTTTGTAAGTTATGCTGACTCCCAGTATCCTAATATCTAAAGTTAACCACATTTTTGTCAGAGGAGTCAACTCAAAGTGGACTTCGGTCAATTACAAGCACTTCACCCCTTGTGTCACACAGATTACAGGCCCAAATGGCCAGTATCATATTGAATTTATTTTTACATGTAATGATGATCCCATGAATTGCCAGCTTGTTTGGACATGGATGGCAACCAGTGAGGGGACAATGAATCTCAAGCACAAGATAGCTGCATGCTTGAAATGACATGGTGTCAGTGATGGTGGCACAAGCACGGGCACACAGCAGACAATTACTGGCACAATATTGAGGTTATGCTCATCAACTTGGAGTAGCTACATTAATATGATCTACAGTGCTACAAGTAAGTACCTGCAGGTTACCTGGGTAACCCGCTGTATATACCCAGATTAGACCCATACCCATACCAGCTTACCCAGGTTGGGTATGGTCAGTATGGACTCATGTCCCAAATCCACGAGGCACACTTGTACCTCAATGTGGTGCAGGGAAGACAAGGCAAGAAGAGTATGGTGATGGATGTAAGTGATGCATAGCTGATTGGTTATGTGATACCTAAAGAAGACTCTGTGTTCCAAATCTTGGAACCATGGAAGTACCAGAACTGCAGGAACAAACTTCCAGAAGTGTCAGAGGCTGTGGAAACCTTCAGAACACTTTGGAACCATGGGAAACTCCAGAAAGGTTATTCTGGAGTTAATGGTATTTTTCTCATTTTGTCATCTACAGTAATAATGTTTTTGAGTTATTTACATGAGAAATAATCAGTGATCTTGTTGTCTTGCATGCCTTGCATGATTGCATCTTGAGTGCTCATATCTTGCACCCAAACAATCCTACAACAGCTTTCACATAATGCACAAATGGGTCATCCCAAGTCCCAATGTAGTTCAGCATTGCCAAGGCACCCTGGAGAGCTTCTTTTCACATTGTAGCCTGCTTGACCACCACCATGTCAGTATCATCCAAGTCACTTGAATCCC
>JBBPQP010001463.1:0-10117 GCA_038092555.1 Boletus subgraveolens | reverse complement strand
GTTCTATCATGTTCCTGGACACATCGACACTCACCCAGATTGAGCCCGTCATAAGGGACAGCAAATGGATATACTCAATCGCCCTCTCTCCGGATTGTAGATATCTTGCGACTGGACGGAGTGATGGGAAAATCGCTGTGCATGACCTCAGCTGTATTCTCCCGGACTCATATGGCCCTTTCCATGTAAGCATCTCCGCATTCACGATGTTGCCACATCGGGTAAACACAATAACGTTGACGCATCATGTTAGACATCTACTGGCGACGAAGGACGACCAGACGATCGGCCTGCGACCTCGGCTAATGGCTCTGATCCGGTAGGAGTTCACTGTCCCGTCACCAATACGAGTTGCGCTGACACCCCCATCGTGTTCTTACGCCAGGAAGAACCCGGGAAATCGGGTGTAACTGAATCCGGGACACACAGCGGAGATGGTGATGACGATCTACTCGAGGTGTTCGTTGGTTCTTTTCTCCGTAAAAGCAAGTTCTCACGATCGCACAGGTCGAAGTGCCATCCCGCCCGTCCGCTCCTCAGTTTGACTATGATGAGGTTTGTTATCATTACATTGTCCTCTCCTCTCTGTGTTGACACCGCTGTAGCCACCTTCTCCGGTGTCCTCGGTCCATTCCCGCGAGGACATAACCTACCCTCCAGAACCACTTCGGGAGGAAAATGACCATGCTGCCAAGTCACCTCAGGGCATTCAAATCCTCAAAAGGTTACTACAGACGAGGAACAAGAGGAACAACAAGGACGAGCTTTCACGTAAGCCTGATCGAGTTCCCAGAATGTTGCGTCAGCCTGGTGACCGTCGATCTCCTTCCCCGTCGCCAGCGAGAGTGGACGTCACAAATGAAGGTCCTTCGCGGATGGCTGCAGGTCAACGTAAGCGAGTGAGTGCTCTTTCTTGATAGATGACCGGGTGTGGCGCGTTTAATACATAATCTTAGCGAACGGCTGCCATATTGTTGCAGCGTAAACTGCCACCCGATGCTGCAGACCCCGACGGTCCGAACAAGAATGCTTCTCGTGGTGGACAAGGCTCCGGAGATACACTGGAAGCAAACCTAGTGCGTCGTTTCTGATTATTATGCACCATATTGTGATAGTCATTTCCTATTAGGCACAACAAGTGGACGATCCGTCCGTCGAGGGGGTTCGTCTCACGGTGCGCATACTCTCCTTACGCTTTATGTCGTGGGACTCACTGGATTACAACAGCGAAGATCAGGCAAGGCTATCCTTTCGATCCCATTTCCCGCATGGATGTGTTTTGGCTCAGGTACCGGAGATGGGACCCATTGATCCAGGTGGTTCGATGCAATTCATGCAGATACCATTCTGAATCGCGAGTATGTGGACGAGCTCGTGTCGCCTGACAGTGCAACGGGTCCCGATAAGCCCGTCCATGATCGAATTCGGTAGGATATTCGTTGGCATTCAATGGCCACCGAGAAAGGCTAGACACATGAGGAGGTTGGGATTCGTGGACCAAGGGGTACCGCACGGAGAATTCCGTGACATAGGGCGGGGTCAGACCGAACCTTATCGTCCTAACATGGACCACTATCGGGGTGGGGTAGGGAAGTCAAATAATAATAATAATAATGTAGTTATGCAAAGATATTTCTAAACGGTCTAAGGAGGCCTGGTGTTGATTGAGCACGCCGTATTCAGGAGCGTCTTGGAATGCACGCGGCATGTCGTGAGTGATTCTAGTGCGGATTGCGCACTGGTCGTGAAACGAGTCTTGCAGCCAATATACGACGAGCACTCGCAAATCCCCGGTAAGACTGGCTACCCTTGCAACAAGGGGTAATTTTGCCGATAAATTGACCACCTGCCTGGTTGTCGCAACGAGGTCAGCTAACTTTGAGCAAGAATAAGCGCCAAAGACATGAGGCGCCTGTGACCCATACCGAGAAAAAGGAAACGTGTTTATGGAGTAGCTTTGCGCCCCACCACTCACGAATAAACCGAAACACCTCGTTCTTTCACTCTTCGAACCCAACGACTGTGCCATCGGTGAGGATGTCGTCGACAAAGACAGGTACGTAGCAACTTCGAGGGTGATTGGTGTTGAACGCTGACAATTCAGCAAGACCCAATAAAAGTACTTGACGCCGGCAGTACTATATACACAGTCGCGTTCCATCCTGATGGAAAACATCTTTTGGGCGGCAGTAGCGATGGAATTCCACGATGGCGACTTGCCGACGGTCAAGAGGTCGGAATGCAAACGGGAATGGACTTGTGTGCCATTTGTGTGTCGAAGGATGACAAGTGGATAGTATGTGGGACTGAGGATGGCGCAAGTGTGTGGGACGCGGAGCTCCGCGCAAAGGTCCTCGATGTGGAGGGTGGAAACAAGGTGACTACAGTCGACGTCTCCCCTGATTCGACCAGGTTTGCCACCGGAACCAGATTGGGTGACGACAAAGCGAGCATTTGGAGCATAACGACAGGAAAGAGACTCGCTGGCCCACTCAAACACATCACTTCTATCAATGGGATCAAGTTCTCCCCGAGTGGCGAGCACATTGCCACCACCTGCTATAAAGGCTCGATCCGCATCTTCAAAAGCCGCAATGGTGACGAGCTCATCACCATTACTACCACCACGACCTCAGGATGGGCAATCACTCCACTCACATGGTCCAACGACGGTCAGCGAATTTTTGCGGCATCACAGGACGACAAAATCAAGGCTTTTGACGTGTCGACGGGATCCCTGCTTACCGAATTAGGGCTCCCCAATGACAGTGTTTACTCTATTGCGCTGGCCGGCAACGGCAAATTCATCGCTACCTTCGCAGACAATTCCATCTCGTTCCTGGACACATCGACTCTTACCAAGATTGACCATCTCGTCGAGGGCAGCAAAGCAACCCGCTCGATCGCCGTCTCCCCGGATAGCAACTATCTGGCGACTGGAGGGCGTGACGGGAAAATCGTCGTGCGTGACCTCGGTCGTATTCTCCCGGACTTGTATGGTCCTTTCCATGTAAGCATTTGTCCATTCACCGCCATATCGGATAAGCCACATTCCATCTCACACACTGACATATAAAATTAGATATCTACTCCTGACAAAGGGCGACCAGACGAACTGCCTACAATCTCGGGTGGTGACTCTAATCCGGTAGGGGTTCGCCATTCCATCACCAAAACGAGTTGCGCTGACTCTCTCATCGTTTACATACACCAGGAAGAACATAGCAAATCGAGTCCAATCGAGTCCGAGACACACCGCGGGGATGATGATGGTGATCCGCTCGAGGTATTCATTGGTTCTTTCCCCTCTCGAAGCAAGTTCTTACGTTCGCACAGGTCGAGGCGCCATCCGGCCCGTCCGCTCCTCAGTTTGACTATGATGAGGTTTGTTATCATTACATTCTCTTTCCTCCATGTTGAACCCGCTGTAGCCACCTACCCCTGGATCCTCTGTCCATTCCCGCGAGGACATAACCTACCCTCCAGAACCATTTCGGGAGGACAATATTGATACTGCCAAGTCGTCTCGGGGCATTCCGATCCTCAAAAGGCTGCTACAGACGAGGATCAAGAAGGACAATAAGGGTGAGATCTCACATAAGCCCAATCGAGTTCCTAGAAAGTCGCGTCGGCCTGCCGATCATGAACCTCTTTCCCGGTCGCCACCGACAGCGGACGTCACCGATCAGGGTCCATCGCGGATGGCTGCAGGCAAACGTAAGCGAGTGAGCGCTCTATCCTGATAGATGATCGGATCCGGTGAGCTAACATATCCTCTTAGCGAACGGTTGCGAAATATGATAGAAAACCAAATGTACGCTGTTCCTCGAGTTTGTATGCAGTGACTCATTATATGTTACAGCACAAGTCGCCTGCCAATACCGCTGACCCCGCCGATCCGAATAAAAACGCATCGCGTAGCGGACAAGGCTCTGTAGAACCAAAGCAAGTCGGCACAGTACGTCTTTTTCTGATTATTATATAACATGTCACGACGGCTCGTTTCCTATTAGGCACAACAAGCGATAGATATATCTCATCCCTCCGGTGAGGGGGTCCATCTCACAGTGCGAATGGTTTCCTTATACTTATGTTGTGGGACTCACGCTGGATTACAACAGCGACAATCAGGGAAGGCTATCCTTTCGATCGCGTTTCCCGCATGGATGTGTTGTGGCTCAGGTACTGGAGATGGGATACACTCATCCAGCTGATTCGATACAATGCATGTAGATACCAATCTGAATCGTGAATACGTGGACGAGTGCCTGCTCATAGCGCTATCAGTAGCACGAGTCCTTATAACTCGTCGGCCTCAACGTCCACCTACGTGACCTAGGCCTTATGAAATAACACACTCCCACATTCGCGCACCAGGATCAGGCATGCCTCCCACCACCTATACACGCTCTCCATATCTGTCACTACGATCATATCCGCCTCGTGCCAGTGCCTACAACTGACCTGCTTTGATGCCCGCTCATAATCGACGAGATTACAGACACTACCTCGTTGATCCGCCCCTCTTCCGATCAGCCTGGGATGCGATCGACAATGGTGTGATCGACAAGAATGCCGATTGTGACTTTTTTTGTCATTCTAACATGCCACATACGTGCGTGGCTAAACCTGTGATGGCGAGGACGATGCGCTACGAGGTCGAGAGCCCTGGAATCTCTATGGATGACACGCCACCGGACTTAGTATGCGTTATCATAACCAGTTTGTCAGCACGCGTTTGGGAATTCGACGACTAATTCCTAAGGACATATGTAGTGTCGATCTCATCCACATCAATCGAAAACATGGTCCCTCATACGTGCTCCGACCGGCGACTGCGGGGAACCCGCGATAATTGATAAACACCAATTGTACGAACTGAATGCAGACGTTGAGGTGGAAGAAGAGATTTCACCTACGACTCAGATTCTTGCATTTCAGTCAGTCCCAGAGGGTGTGATGGTAGGGCCAGAAATGGGCCATGATGATTCCGTAGCCCGCTCCAGTGATAAATGTGCCAGCGACCTATGTTTGTTGTTGGACGTGTGAGGGGCGAGGATAGCACGTCCAGTGGAATATACTAGGTACATGACAGAAGTAGTTTACGAGAAAATGCAAGGATAAAAAAAGGACTGACGGCGGAGGTGGTGGTGGCGATGTGCAATCCGTGCGCATGAGCCTAAACCGTCGAATTAGTGTGGTGTAGACTGCTCTCATGACGGTCAAGTTATGTATACTCATACTAACTTCAACTTTCGTGTCCTCACTCGTCACTCGGAAATGCGATCTTGCCTATTTGCAACTCCTCCAAGGATATACCGGTTGTTCGGGGGAGAGGGGGCGGTACTGCAGCCAACCCTCGAACATTGGGGCGTTATAGTTCGTGGGGATGTCCCAAGAGCCAACGAAGCGTGTGTATGAGCGCAACCAGTTGAGGCTGGACAGACACATACGTACGTGGTGTGGGTGCGAGCTATTCCAAAACGCCCATACACATGAATGTGTATGTGATGCGGTTCGAATTCGCGTAGTGAATACATCCGTTTCCCATCCTGCAGAGGACATTCTTTTGGAGTACGAACGCTCCACACATGATTCGTGTGCGGTATGTCACGATGGGGTCTAATGCGGATTGTAGACTCGTCGAGAAACGGGTCCTGCAGCCGAGTTATGACGAGCACCCGCGGATCCCCAGTAAGATTGACCACCTTTAGATATGAGGGGTGGTTTCGCCGATAACTTGAAGTTGACTACCTGCCTGGTCGTGGCAACGAGGCCAACCAGCAGGGATCTGATTAAGAATAGACGCCAAAGACACGAAGCGCCTAGGACCCATATTGAGAACAAGAAAACGTGTTTATGCAACAGCTTTGCGCCCTACGACTCACGAGTAAACCGAAACACCTCTGTTTTCACTCTTCAAAGCCAACGACTGTGTGCCATCAGTGAGGATGTCGTCGACAAAGACCGGTGCGTGGCGGCTCCAAGCAGTGGTTGTGTTGAATGCTGATAATTCAGCAAGACCCAATAATAGTACTTGACGCCGGTCGCTCTGGCTACTATGTACACGCAGTCACGTTCCATCTTGATGGAAAGCATATTTTGGGCGGCAATAGCGATGGAATTCGACGATGGCGACTTGCTGACGGTGAAGAGGTAGGAAAGCAAATGGGAATGGACATAAATGCCATTTCTGTGTCGAAAGATGACAAGTGGATAGTGCTTGGGACTGAGAATGGCGCAAGCGTTTGGGACGCGGAATTCCACACAATGGTTATCGACGTGGAGGGCGGAAACAGGGTGGCTGCAGTTGACGTCTCTCCAGATTCGACCAAGCTTGCAACCGGGACCGGAAACGGCGACAACCGAGCGAGCATTTGGAGCATAACTACAGGGAAGAGGCTCGTTGGTCCGCTCCAACACGACAGTTATGTGAATGGAATCAAATTCTCTCCGAACGGCGAGCACATTGCCACTACCTGCGATGAAGGCTCAATCCGAATCTTCGATAGCCGCAGTGGTGACGAGCTTGTCACCATCAAGACTATCACACCTTCAGGATGGGCAGTCACTCCCATTGCATGGTCCACCGATGGCCAGCAAATTTTTGCCGCATCAAATGACAGGAAAATCAAGTCTTTTGCAGTATCCACGGGATCACAGCTCACCGAATCACCGACTCTCGACGTCGTCACGTCTTTCGCTCTAGCTAGCAATGGCAAATTCATCGCTACCTACGTATCGGACTCTATCATATTCCTGGATGCATCGACTCTTGTCGAGATTGACCCTGCCATCAAGTGCAGCAGTGTGTTATGGTCAATTGCCCTCTCCTCGGATAGTAGCTATCTGGCAAATGGGCAACAAGACGGAAAAATCAGTGTGCGAGACCTCGGCCATATCCTTCCGGACTCGTATGGTCCTTTCCATGTAAGCATCTATTTGTTCATGAGTCAACATATCGGATAAATCCTATTCCATTCTCTGCGCTGAGACATTCCATCAGACATCTACTTCCAACGAAGGACAGCCTGCGACCTCCGGTGGTGACTCTAATCCGGTAGGAGTTTGCCGTCCGGTCCCCAAAATGAGTTGCGCTGACTCTCACATTGTGTACATACACTAGGAAGAACCTGGCAAATCGGGTCCAATCGAGTCCGAGACACGCAGCGGGGATGGTGATGGTGATCCGCTTGAGGTATTCGTTGGTTGCTTCCTCGAAACAAGTTCTCACGATCGCACAGGTCGAGGTGCCATCCGGTCCGTCCGGTCCCCAGTTCGACTATGACGAGGTTTGTTATCGCTACATTCTTCTCCCTTCATGTTGAACCAGCTGTAGCCACCTACCCCGGGATCCTCTTCCCATCCCCGCGAGGACGACATAACCTACCCTCCAGAACCACTTCGGGAGGGAAATGTTGACACTGCCAAGTCATCTCAGGGCATTCTGATCCTCAAAAGGCTGCTACAGACGAGGATAAAAAAGAACAATATGGATGAGGCTTCACATAAGCCCAATCGAGTTCCTAGAAAGTCGCGTCAGCCTGCCGATCATGAACCTCTTTCCCAGTCGCCACCGACAGCGGACGTCGCCGAGCAAGGTCCGTCGTGGATGGCTGCAGGCAAACGCAAGCGAGTGAGTGCTCTGCCTTGATAGACGATTGGATCCGGTGAGCTAACATATCCTCTTAGCGAACGGTTGCGAAATATGATAGAAAACCAAACGTACGTTGTTCCTCGAGTTTGTATGCAGTGACTCATTGGACGTTACAGCACAAGTCGCCTCCCAAGGCTGCTGATCCCTGCGACCAGACTAAAAACACTTCTCATAGCGGACAAGCCTCTGGAGACCCGCAGCAAGCAGGCTCGGTGCGTCATTTTTCTGATGATCATGTACTATTCCATGATAGCTCGTTTCTTATTAGGCGCAACAAGCGAACGATGCATCTCATCCCTTCGCAGAGGGGGTCCATCTCACGGTGCGAATGGTTTCCTTGCGTTTATGTTGTGGGACTCACACCGGATTAAAACAGCGACAATCAGGCAAAGCTATCCTTTCGATTGCGTTTCCTGCATGGATGTGTTGTGGCTCAGGTACCGAAGATGGGACGCATCCGTCCGGGTGATTCTATGTAACACGCGTAGTTACTATTCTGAATCGCGAGTATGTGGACGAGTTCGTAATACGTATCACCCCACAGTGCTTCTAGTAGCACGAGTCCTCATAAGCCCATGATTCAGTTCGCTAGGCTACTCACTCAGGGCTTGAAATTGAGACGGCTGACTAAGCTTTGGTTCACCTTCAGAGGCTCCGTGTTCTTCAATTAGTAGAGGCCTAGGCTCGACCAACCGACCAACGCTACTTCAAGACTCGCCACAAGCTAGCTTTCCGGAATGGTGAGCTACCTCACTGCGAGTTTCCCCTCGTGCTGCTGTCTGACCGACCGTCTCTCCCTTCTCGTGTCCCATCCAGGACGTGAGTGGTTTTGGGCCCCCTGCTTGCTGCTGTCTGACCGATAATATCTCGCAT
The DNA here is from genome assembly GCA_038092555.1 of Boletus subgraveolens. Lineage (NCBI taxonomy): Eukaryota > Fungi > Basidiomycota > Agaricomycetes > Boletales > Boletaceae > Boletus > Boletus subgraveolens. The sequence goes on along the minus strand of JBBPQP010001463.1, from coordinate 1,587 downwards.
CTCATGCCCCATACAGCCCGTGAGTGATCGTTGGTTCCCTGCTCGTGCTGATGTCTAACCGACCGCCTCTCCCGTCTCATGTCCCATCCAGCCTGTGAGTATTGTCGATTCCCTGCTCGTGCTGCTGACCGACCGACCGTCTCTCCCGTCTCGTGTGCCATCCAGGATGTGAGTCATTTTTGGCTCTCTGCTCGTGCTGCTCTCTGACCAACCGTCTTTCCCGTCTCACTTTCCATCCAGTCAGTCAGTGATCGTTGATTTCCTGCTCGTGCCGCTGTCTGACCGACTGCCTCTCCCCTCTCGTGCCCCGTTCAGCCCGTGAGTATCGTTGATTCCCTACTCGTGTGCTGTCTGACCGACCGTCTCTCCCTTCTCGTGTCCCATCCAGCCCGTGAGTGATCGTCTGTTCCTGTTCGTGCTGCTGTGTGACTGACCGTCTCTCCCGTCCCGCGTCCCATCCAGGCAGTGAGTGACCGTCGGTTCCCTACTCGGCCTGCTGTCTGACTGACCGTCTCTCCCGTCTCACACTTCCCATCCAGGAAGTGAGTGATTCTGGGCTCCCTGCTTGCGCTGTTGTCTGACCGACCGACTCTCCCCATCTCGTCTGCCATCCAGCTCGTGAGTGATCGTTGGTTCCTGCTCGTGCTGCTGTCTGACTAACTGTTTCCCCCGTCTCGCATGCCATCCAGGTCGTGAGTGACAGTCGGTTCGCTGCTCTTGCTGCTGTCTGACCGACCGACTCTTCCCGGCTCATGTGCCATCCAGGAAGTGAGTGATCGTTGGTTCCTTGCTCGTGCCGCTGTCTGACTAACCGTCTCTCCCGTCTCACTTCCCATCCAGGAAGTGAGTGATTCTGGGCTCCCTGCTCGCGCTGTTGTCTGACCGACCGACTCTCCCCATCTCGTCTGCCATCCAGCTCGTGAGTGATCGTTGGTTCCTGCTCGTGCTGCTGTCTGACCGGCCGACTCTCCCGTCTCGCATCTCATCCAGCCCGTGAGTGATCGTCGGTTCTCTGCTCGTCTCGCTATCTCATTGACCGTCTCTCCCATCCAGGATGTGAGTCATTGTTGACTGTCCGTTCTTCCTGCTGCCACACAGACCGTCTCTTCTTTCTCGCTTCCCATGTAGTTTGTAAGCAATCGTTTGCTACCTGTCTAGCTACCATCCCACCCACAGTCTCTCCCTTCTCGCGTCCCATCCAGAGCGTGAGTGGTCATGAACTCCTTTTCCGTGCTACTGTCTCAGACTGTCTCTCCCACTTTGCATCCCGCCTAGCCGGTGAGTAATCTTTGGCTTCCTGTTTGTGCTGCTATCTCACCATCCTCTCATCCAACGCAGCTTGTATGTACTTGTTGACTCCTTGCCTGTGCCACTGTATCACAGACCGTCTTTCTCTTGTTGTGGCCCATCTAGATAGTAAGTGGTCGTCGGCTCATTGATCTTGCTGTTGTCTGACCGACCGTCTCTCCCTTCTCACGTCCCATTCAGCATGTGCGTGATCGTTGGCTCTCTGCTCGTGTTGCTGTCTCATAGACTGTTCCCTTTCTTGCATCCAATCCAGTTGGTGAGCTATTGTCGACTCCCTGC
>JBBPQP010001462.1:0-10148 GCA_038092555.1 Boletus subgraveolens | reverse complement strand
TCTCTTGTAGATTCAAGGCAAGGTTTTTCCCCACCTCTCCATATACTTTTCAAGTTTAAATCTGTTGAATTTCACGAACTATTGACCTGACACTGAAAATATTTGCAACTCTGGTGCAGTGATAGTAGTAGTAGGATTCTGAAATTCAGAAGTGCAAGTTACTGTCATCTGACTGCCATTCCAAATTCGAGTTCACCCACGCGGATTGCTGATCTTCAGTGCATAGGCCTTGGCTGATACGTCCTAACGTTCAGGAGCCCTTTCACACCGCTCGTCGACATTGCTCGCGGTAGCGATGTCTGGCTCTGAACTCAAGTGGACCTTCGCACAGAAATTCTACGTGGATTTCAACGCGACCGCCTCTGGTCCGGTCTGCCCCAGATTCCGTCCTGCACTTGCAATCTAACACAGCAGTCTGCAGAGCTGGCATCCCGGCTGGATGCACTGAAGAGCGGCCTCGATGTTCCCCCAGCCACGGTGGAGACCGTGACATCGGATCTCTCGCGTTTGACCAAAAGCCTCGGTGATGCTACTGGGAGTCTGCCGAGTTATGATCAGAGGCAGTGCGAACTCGTGAGTCCTGCGCTGTCCCGGCGGGAGGGTTTCCAGTCATCCTATTAGACAGCAACTCAAGACGTTAGAGAAAAGTATCGAAGAGCTTCGCGGGGCTTCAGCTAGTGCGCCCAAGTTTTCATTCAAGCGCAAGACCACGAAAACGAAGCCGTCAACTGAACATGCATCAGTCCCCGACCCTCCTCCCACAAAATCACAGTCAACCCTGATCGAGTCTGCAAAGACCTTGGCTGCGTTCTCTCATCGCTACTTGACCATCCTCGATGTTCGCTCTCCCAACTCCTCAGCGGAAGTTTCGATATCTGATCTTGACAACTGTATTGTGAATTTACTCCCCGGCGACGGAGATCACACAGAGATCACTGCACTCCATGTAAATCGGGTTTCTGGATCCGTCATTTTGTTACCACAGATCGCCGGCAGTATCATTCTTCACGATTTGTCGGAATGTGTGGTCGTGGTTGGTTGTCATCAGGTAACATAATTGATATTTCTCGTTTCTCATTACTTCTGATCAACTGTTGCTTCTAGTTCCGCATGCACGACTCGACGGCAGTCGATGTGTATCTTGAAAGTGGATCTGACCCGATTATTGAGCACTGTTCGGGTATTCGATTTGCAACCTATCCAAGCAGTCTTGTGCGCGAGGGATCCCTCCAGGTCAGTCCTCCGTTTTCCATCTGCTAATTGGGGATCAAGTGACCTTAATATGGATCCATCTCCATAGGAGAGCAAGCATTTTGATGTGAAAGACTTCACGCATATTTTACCGACGCCGTCGCCAAACTGGAGCTCGCTGCTCGAGGAGAGATGGGAAAAATCATGGCCTATCTTTCCACTCCAAGATCAGGTACTACGAGAAGAGCTCGAACGGATGTTATCAGCACGCTCGCGACCAGTGGAGAATGGTTTGCAAATATGAGTGCATTTTTGTCGTCGTGTGCCGCATCTTGTCCCTCTTCTCTGACTCGTGGGACCATGCACACGAAGAAGCTCTCGAGTCTTTCGTAACGATCCTCCGCATGTAGGTGGTACCACCTTATACGGTATAACCAATCACTGCGTCGGATATCCGTCTGGTTCCGTCTCGGCGGGAAGGTCATGGACCAACTTCGGGCTCACAGTTGGTGAGAACCCTCGATGAAGCGACTGATTGGATATAACGACACGGGGGGGTACACTTGAAAGAATAGCAGACTTCTATGATACAGTTTCCGAGAAATGACGGTGAAAACGAATCAACGACCGTATCTGCGAAAGAGGAATCAAACTGGTTAAGCGTCGAAAGCGGATCTTTAATGAACAAGGCTCACTTCTGTAGCTCCCATTCGCGGTTATCCAATGGGCAGACGTTCCTTGTCTTGAGCCACCGCGAGATACAGTGGAAGTGGAAAGCATGCTGGGGTTGGGTCAGCTCCCAGCGAAGGCGGTGGAGGGAAAGTGCACACGTTACAAATGCCCCAAGCAGCGTTGCATTCGTCTGTTGATGCGGATACTTGGTTTGCCTGACAATCAATGCCTAACAAGGAACAGGGGGTTAGATCTAGAGTGCGACGAGAAAGTACGCACAAAGGTCCATGATATGGTTGCGGCAGATGGCACAATTGTCGACCACGATGTCTATATCTGTGTGAGGCTTATCTAGCGAGACGGGGGCGAGCATGCGCACCCCAAGCCCACAGCGCTACAGCATTCCACTAGACAGGGATCTAAGAGGGAGATGATAGGAAGCGATGGTAAGAATACCTTTTTGACCTCGAATCTCTTCTTGTCCTTGCTGTCGTCCTTTGTGTTCTTTCCAGATCCTGTTGCGGGCGGGTCAACGTCCATATCGTCGGCCATGATGGTGGTATGGTCCTTGTCGCTGTGAAGACGAGGGAATGGGAATTTATTATGTAAGGGATGAGGGACGATCACGTGACTGGACGCGACCGCGAGTAAGTCTACCCTAAACTACTGTTGGTTGAGTTTCCTTCGTGACCTCGACACTGGACAAGCTGAATACCCCCTGGCAATGTACTGACCATGTCTAACTACAGCTCTAGTACTGACCCTAGGTCCCCCCCTTTCGGGACCGCAACGTTTTCTTCTTTTACTCACTCACAATCCATGTTCTCTCCATCAAGATACTCTTACACGAGCTCTGGTGCGTCTCTTTGCTGTGTTGCACTGATTCGATGCGATGAGCCACTCCAGACACACCCCTCGCCTCCTCGGACAGCGATGGTGCCACATCGGATCGGCGCATGCGGCGTGTCAATGTCTCACCAACCAGATCCGGCGCTTCGTACGATTCGTACAACGAAGAAAACTCCGTGGAAGAAAGGGCCGAGGTAGAGACAACTTTGAACGACCTTGACAACGAACTCGACAGTACCGAAGACATGCTCACTGAGTGGTCGCGTGGCTCCGGACCGTCGTCTTACACAGGGACAACCCCATCCTATTCAACCAGTCTTGATACATATTCCATCTATAACCGCGAAGGAAACCGCCTGAGCACGATCACTGAACGCACAGAGAATATCCCCTCGCGTCCTGTATCCTACCTGCGCGATGGCGCTCGACCCGCGAACCCGACTCCTGAAGGACCCCACCTTTCCGCCCATCGTATCAGTACCGCTTCCCCTGGTCATTTTCACAGTCGATCTGTGACAGATTTGACCTCCGACCGGCCAGTCGGCAAAAGAACTGGCGATCTCATCGCTTTTTTCGAAGATCGAGCGTCACCTTCCGATACTTCATTCGGTCACTCTCGTACGTCCTCAATGCCGGGTAATCGAACCCATAGTCCGTTCTTCCCGCACAGCCAGTCTACCCCCTACATGAGCAGCACGACCGGCTATGGGTACACGACAACCGGCTACGGTACATCTACCGGATATGGTTCCCGCCCCTCCTCCCCGGCGAAGAGCAAGGCTGGCTCGACTGTTTCCTCTGCGTCTGCCATCTCAGACGCCTTGTCGTCTTCGTCTCTTCTGGCGCCACCCACTAGGGGACCAACAGCGACGACTAGCAGGAGTGGCACGCAGCTAAGCCCAAGTGATTTCGCAAGTACCTTTTCCAATACCTTCGCGGAAGCAAGGGGTGCGACAGCCTCATCTGCCATTTCGCCCACGGTTTCGCCATTACGTCGACCACAAACATCTCCGCGTTCTCCTCTCATGTCGGTCCGCAACCTCGTCGCAGCGTGGAAAGAGCGCACGCCAGCTTTGGGAAAAACTGCACACTCGTCTACTGAGTCATCCGTTTCGTTGGTAGTGAAGCCTGAAGGCTTTGGTCTTCGTAGACGTACCTCACGGACCGAGAGAGGCCAGCAACCCACTTCGGAGACTACAGGTAACGCGCAAAATCCACCGACGACCCCAAAGAGCGTCAACAGCAATATTATCCCTCCACCCTTTGATATGACCGAGTTGGGTGCTTATGGACGAGACAGTCGAGAGGTCTGTGCTAACGCGTTCTTGATTTCGTTAGCGCTAACAATAACTTCAGCCCCTCCGCATCGGTGACTTGTGGTACCTAAACGTGCATTCCGGACCTCCGTATCGCTGGCAACGTTGCGAAGCACTGCTGTACCCACACATGCTATTACTATCTTGGATTGCTCGCGGCGGGGGCAGAGGTGTTGTAACATTGGATTTGCTCAATTGTACCGAAGTGCGCTCTGTACCCTCCCCGAGCCACCCCAGTGCGAAAGAAGATGTCGGGACGATCGCTGTTCGCGCTCAAATAGCCGAGGGTGACTGCCCTCCTTTGTTGGAGTTATTATGTCCTTTCCAGCTTCTGTACAGTGACGGCGTCGAACGGCTGGCTGCAGAAAGTGCAAGGGAGAGAGTCCGTTGGGTTAGTGCCATCTGGTATGTCATGTTTTTACTTCTGCAAGTCTCGTTTCGTTGATGGTCTCTCGCAGGGAAGCGTTGGATCGCTCTGTTACATTGCCGAGCCGTTCAGAGCCCGGCTCTCCTACGGGTTCGATCAGAACAATCCAGACCATGACAAGTACCACTAGTGCTTCTGGCGCTGGCTCCGGCTCTGGATCAGCGTCGACTGTATTTGTCCCGCCTCTACATACAATTCCCAGTCTGTCGGACTTGCACACATTCTCGGACTCTTCGAGCACTGGATCGCTATCACGTGCTCCGTCGTTCCCTCACCACACACGTACCACGGACGATGCAGCCGTGTCTAATCAGTCATACCTCTATCCCGGTGATCCACGTGTCATTGCACCCAGTCGAAGCAGTTCCCTCCGTCGCACAAGCTCGCTAACCGATCTTGACGAGGAGTTCGCCTCCGCAGTCAGTCGGGCGAGAAATGCGAAGCCTGGCCTCGGGTTCGGTTTAAGTCTTGTCGGTGGCGTAATTTTGGGTGACGGGTCGCCGGTGACTGTATCCAGTGGCCCTAGACTTGGGAGTGAAGTGCGCGTCACCCCGCCCCCCAGTGGTAAAACCAAGACGCGTCCCTTGTCTGATATCTCAGACGATAATTTCTTCTCCGCTGGTTCAAGGACGTCATCGAGCGAGCCTCGCACAACCACAAGCTCATTTTATACTATGTCGGATTCTTCCACTTCGTCATCCGATGCGCGCCGGACCACGACTGGCATTGTAACTGACGAGACGGCGTTCGAGTTCACGTCTGGTGGCTCCAATACACAAATCGTTCCTTCAACGCTTTCCTACCGGCGTACCGAGTCGAATTCCTATTTAGGTGACTCGCATGATGGATCATACACTTACAGCAGGTATACGTCGACTTCACCATCTTCGCTGTCCAGGAGTCCGGGGATTCGAAGGAGGCACTACAGCAGGACCTACTTTTCCGACAAGGAGAACGTGGCTTCGGGTTACACAGCCTCGCAGAGTCGCTCCACGTTAAGCACCTGGACAAGAAGCCGTTCCACTACCCCGACTCCCGATCCTTCCACCACAGCCCTGTCTGCGCTCGAGATCCCGGACGGCTCGGGTAGTGAAGGGTACGAAACTGCCAATTCCCCGTCGACTGCATCCTTCAAGTCATTGCCTTCAATTCCTTCCGAGAGCGACTATGTGACCGTCGAGCAGTGTAAAACCGAGGCCTCCACTGAGTTCCACACGGTGGACCGCTGTGCTTCGGACGTCTCATCCGAATATGTGACTGCGGAGAAGTGCAAGACAGAGACGGAAACGGATTTTGTCACGGCGGCGCTCTGCGAGTGCCCTCGTACGGAGCCATCAGAAACTCACTACGAGACCGCGTCCTTATGCAGGACGATCCCTTCCGAGGCGAGTACGCCGCGTTCACTGGTTGTTGATCTTCCCATCGAGAGGGTACCAACACCTCCTCCGAAGACACCCACGGATGTTCCTTCGCTGCAACCCTCGGAGTCGGATATCTTCCCAGACATCACCCCCGAGTCCGTACCGCTTCCCCCTTCGGAGTTCAGTCCCTCTATATCGAGCGCTAGTCGGGACCTCGAGTCAGAACATCTCGAGGTAACGGTAGTCCCCCCATCGTCATCGATAGTAAGCTCCGGGGATCTCTCGATCTCTCTACCTTCGACTGCTGAGTCGAGCTCCGAGGATGAGTCATCTCGGATGCCAACCCTATCCAGTACCCAGCCTTCTGAGTTCGTTATGAGCGATCTCCCCGTGAGCGAAGAGGGCCTCCCATCTCCAGCCCCATTGGCGACTACGGAGTCCTCCCCTTCCATCCATCCGTCCCAGTGGGCTTCAGAAACTGACATTTCATACGAATCGTCGCAACTTCAGCCAACGCCTCTCACGCAGTCGCTTCAATTTCAGGATGGGCGTGATATCTCCTTCGAAACATCGATTATGCGTCCTAGTGTTTCCCCATTAACCAGTTTCGGAAGCTTGACGGTCATGACAGAAACAATTACCACTTCGGCAGTATCCACACCTCTCTCACCACGGCGACCGCCGCCGCCGGTTCCAGTCGTCCAGTCTGTTTCTTCACCCTCCAGCGGTCCGACCCCACTCTCGATCACGTCTACGGCATCTTCGTCTTTGTCGCGTACTCCATCCACGGTGTCTAGCGTTTCTAGTCTTTCGTCTAGAATCAGTTTGGCGGAGGACGATGTAGTGTCATTGGCTGATGTTCCGGCCCCTTCTGAGGTATCAACGGAACCTTCTCTCCTGTCAAGTCTTCCTAGCTCAAGCATAAGCTCAGTGCATTATGTAAGTGGCTCGTGCAGTCTGTATGTTCCATGTTCTCATCGCGCGTAGTACCCTCATCCAGCGATGGTGCCACTTCCTGAATCCCCTGCTCCTCCTGTCCATTCTCCTGCGCCTTCCCCCAGTCTCAGTCTCAGCACCCCGCAAACTAATATACCCTCCATCGATTTTGAACTGGAGACGGAACCAACTCAGACACACACCGAGCGCACCGAGGTTATAACACAAGAAATTGACCGGCTGCTTCACCATCTCCACGAATTAGATCGTTTCAGGGGTCAGGAGACTCACGAAATCTCGGAAAACGTACGGGTAATTCGGGATGAACTGTACGATTTGTCGGAATACGTACGCACCCACTTGGTTGCAACCGACAGGGATGTCGTCGCAGAACGGCCAGAGCCACCTGCTGTTCCCCACAGGGACCAGTCCGTCGGTGCCGTTAGTGTCATCACCGACCGTAGGGACCAGAGTGTAGAGGCCATGAGTGCCATCTCGGAGACCAGAACTGCGCCAGCTGGACCTCGATCGCGGCCGGGTTTGATTCCAATCGCGCTCACACCAATCGCGCTCACACCACCTCCTATTAGGTCTCCTTCACTCAGCTCGACGAGTTCTTACGGGTCTTTCTTGTCTTCCCACCATTCGGACGATTTTAGCCTGTTGGGTACGGATGAAGAGGAAGTGGTGATGGCTCCACCTTCCCCCGCCTGGCCATCAGAAATGTCGTCGCCTTCGTCTGATCTCACTCCTTCGATCATCTCGTCTTCTGAATCATCGCCTGGGCCAACGCTCTCTCTCACCTCATCGTCATCTTCCCCAACTCCACCCCCTTCGTCGCCGACGCCCTCTACAGAATCTACGGACTCTAGTGAGACAGCACGACCAGAAGGGACTACGATGACCATTATCCGAGATATGCTGACACAGATACGAGAACAGACGTCGGCGCTCTGGGAAGGACAGACCTCAACCAACGAAATGTTGGACGAGCTTCGACAAGCTAGGCCTGCACCGCAGGATAATACGGAAACATTTGATCGGTTGGATCGTATCGAGACTCTCATTAGGAGGTTAGTCGACGCCCAGCAAGCCAGAACTCTGCAAGAACAACGGCGAGCGACCGAAGAAGAAACGGAGGAGACCGTCCGGGTGCGAACAACACACGTAGACAGGGAAGACGGTTCTGTCACAGCGTCGGAGGATTCCCAAGCTGATGTGGATAGTTTGCTTTCTCGTTGGAGGGATACGCTCCGAGGACGGGGCCGGGGCCGCGTTCCTCTTCACATGCCTGCGCCCCGTCAAGCTGGTCTTTCATTGGATGAACAACTGATGGACTTACTGAATGTACCACCTGCACCGGTTCCTTCGGATATCCAGCCACCACCCCAGCTGATTCCGTTCGTCTACCAACCTGCTCCGAGGCGACCTCGGTCGAGGAGCACGAGTCCGGTACTAAGGTCAGGCACGGCGCCTCCGTTCCCGTCACAACCAAGCTGGTCCCCAGTATCGCGATATCAGCCGCTTCGACACCCTCCCCGACCTAGAGCCCCTCTTCAACATCCTTTAAGACAGCCAAGGACCGAGGAACCAGCCCCTCGCGATACATCACCTCGTCCACCTAGACCGGAACATATCACCCATGATGCCCCTCCATCTCAATCCCCGCGGCAAGAACGGAGGCCAGTGGTACGCCCTCCTGGGCCTTTCCTGGTAGGTGTTCTTAGCTGCTTCCTTGCAACTTGGTCTGACGTCGACCTCAGCCAGATAATTTGTACGATCGTTCTACCACTGCCCCGCCAGACCTAGGAGGAGAGGACCCCACCGGTCCATCCACCAGTTGGTACCGACGCCGACCTGAGGTACGCTATGCTGCCAGTCGCAACCGAGTTGGACTAAAGTATTTTATTTTCTTCAGGGGGGTATCGTGCCACCACCACCTGTGATAGATGGCCAACCCCGGCGACCAAGTGGTCAAGCCGAGGGTCCAGCTTACATCCCAATGCCTCCAGGTCCAGTGAGTAGTGCCCAGCGTCTCGCGCGGCACCTGATTGACAAATCTTTAGACGGTCGTCCAACTACCCCTATTTGATACGTTGATGGCAATTTTGCGAGTGAGCATCCTTTATAAACATTCTCGGGCAGTGATGATAATGTTGACAATAGGAACACCGGCTTGCACAACTCGCAACAGTCGATCAGCAGCGTGAATTGATGAGGTACATGAGTGGTCTCAATGACTGGCTCTCAAGAGACGTGCTTGATCGGCAAGCCGAGTTACGGGCTGTCACTGCTCGCGTTGATCAGCTGAGGGCTGATTTGAGCCGCCTGGGTGTTGGCGCAGGACCAGGTTGGCGCCAATATCTCGCGTTCGACATGATTATAATATTGATACTTGACTCTGCGCAGCTATACCTATGCCTCAACCTCAGCAGGCTCAAGCGGGGCCTGCACTTGAGCCCCTGAATCTGGGTCAGGGTCCAGGTGGTTTCGTTATTCCACCATTCCCTCCTGGACCTGGAGGCCCCATACCACCAGTAATTCCCGCTGGCCCGTATCCTGTTGGGTTCGTTCCACAACCTGGTCCCCAAGCTCCGGTCATGCCTAGGATGGAACGGACGCCGAGTGTCCACTCTCCCGTCATTCCTGAACCCCCTCGTGATTGGCCAATGGGAATGCCAGAACCTGGGCAATACATGGATCCCATGGGTCCCGTTCGCCCCTTAGGAACGCCGTACGATGATTATCACCCGCCGGGTCCAAGAGTATATATTCACGAGGAACATGAACCTGAAGGGCCAGTGATACCATCGACACCGTCGTATTCATCGGGTTCACCTCTCCCAGTGCCTGGGCGCGGCACGATAATCATTCCACCGTCGCATACTGAGCACGATTCAGGAAGCTTGTCAGACAGCCAGCTGACATACCATCCACCTCCTAGTCCTGGAGCTCTACCTATCCCACGCAGCGATATACCCGCCGTTGTGCCGGTCGCAGCTGTCGCTGGCAGCCCCCCGCCTCAACCAATGATTTTCAATATCCCGCAGGCCCCGGTTCCCCCTCCAGGACATATAGTCCAGCCGAGCGTAGGTTCGGAACCCCTCATTGTTCACCCAGGACAACAGGGCATGCCAATGCAACCTGGGATCCCTATGTCCCCAAGCATAGCTGTTCAGCAACCTATACAGCCAACACCCATTGTCATTCACCCGCCTGTAGCAGTACCAGGATCGGCGTATGGACCATCTCGGGTAGGTTCTAGGGCAAGCACAAGGGCGCCTGTCGTGGTCGTTCAAAGTAGCCCGGACCGTTTTCCGGTTCCAATGCCTGCAACTATAATTGCGCCACCATCCGATGACCATGTTCACGTATCCCCTACCATCCATGCATACC
>JBBPQP010001461.1:0-10155 GCA_038092555.1 Boletus subgraveolens | reverse complement strand
TGTTATGGTTGAGGAGATCCCATACTCATTTTCTCCTTCTTCTTCTCCTCATCGTCTCCTGACTCCAACCCCCTCATCAATTACCCCCCCATCCCACCTCAATCACCCCAGTTCTTCCCTCTTTGCCGAGATCTTCCACAATCTCCAACATTACCATATTCCTGCCTCCACATGGCCAACTTGCTAGATGAGTCATTGTTTGAGGGATAAGGCTATGCCTCATTGTCTTTGGGTACACCTGTTCTCACCACCTCTGGGACTCTCCATTTCTTCTCCCTTTGACTCTTACTTATGTTTCCCTGACTCGCATAGACACTGCCTCCTACTTAGCCTTCTCTCACAGGTTATGCATTTCCCTTTTTATCCACTTAGTTTACCTCATGTGCTATGTGACATGACATGTCCCCTCCATACTGTATATATTTTTAGGGCTCTGACTCCTGCCCTAAAGTACCATACTATATATATTAGAGCACTGCCTGTACCTCTCTTTCTTCCCAACCTTAATATACATTATTTCATGTTGTCAACTTGTTCCTCAAGATCTCCTCTCTCATGCCTTGCCTCCTCTCTGCCTAATCCTCCTCTCTACAAACTCTGGGCCAGTCCCAGTACTATTGACTTAGGTCAAGCCATTCACTCTTAACTCCTTTGAAGTCAACCTAGAGTAGGAACAAGACAACACATTCATGAATGTGTACCATTGTTACACTGGTCGTAACATCATCCATTGTTCATTCATGTTTGTGTTTATACACGGACACGGGTGAGGTACAAACACAAACAAGCACAAACACAAACACAAACAATTGTTTGTGTTCATGTTCATGTTTGTGTTGTGGCAAGACAAGGGGGGATGGCAAGAAATCCAGAAGAGCAAGATGAACATGAACACAAACACAAACACAAACACAAACAATTGTTCATGTTTGTGTTCATACATGCACAGGGGTGAGGGACAAACTCAAACATGAGCAAATATGAACACAAATGGCAACATTCATGTTAGCATTTGTTCATGTTCAAGTTACAGCAAGATGAGGGGGGATGATGAGATGAGAGAATGAGAGGAGGACAAGGGCATTGGGTCAGGCAGAGGGCAAGGGCAAGGAGGGACAGGAGCAAGGACAGGGACTAGGCAAGACTGGGGTAGGCAAGACAAGAGTAGAGACAGGGGGATGGGGACAAGGAACAATGCAACACACACAATTGTGTGTGTTGTACTGTTCCTTGTTCATCATCATCAGTCAAGGGTGAGGGTGAGGGTGAGGTGAAAGCAAGGGTGTGTCTGGGTCATTGCTGGTTGAAGGTGAGGGCAAGGATGAAGACAAGAACGGTGAGAGCGAAGATGGGGGCAAGGGCAAGGGTGACAGGGGTAAGTGTACCATATCTGCATGGGTTACTGTAGTCCATAGTGTTTTCAATCTCCGCTCCAACAACAGAAGACGATGCCAGGCTTTCAGCCACTCACCAAAGAACAACAAATAATATATGTTTCAAAAAAATATGTATCCGAATGGGCTCTTAACATGTATTAATAGGTCACATGTGACAGGCACTCATTATCATGCATGGTAATGACTTCTCACAGTGGCAGAAAAGTTCCAACAGAGGATACGTAACACAGTCATTAGGATTCCAATTCCTGAGAAAGGGAAGAGCTAAGCACTCAGCGCACAGCAAATACTCTCCTAATCATACTGATTGTCACTCCATCATGGACTACTCTCACAAGATTTGTCTCAAAATCTCATTTGCCTCACATGAAGTTATCATCGCTGCCAATGAGTACAGTCATCCATCATCACTTTAAACAGTGAATTTGGAAGTCATGTAGAGTACACAATATCACAAATTCTCTAGATCAGAAATGCAGGATGTATGGTATTATAAGACTACTTCTAAGCTATAAGGCATATAAAATATAAAATGTTGAGAAATTAACAGGAAACTTGACTATGAGAAAAGTAGCTTTATTGTAGTCCACCATCACTTTAAACAGCTACAAAAATGGTATATCAGTGGCATCAGTGCTGATTTAAGTGTTATCAGATGATATTACATTAATCACTTATCCTCACTCCCACCTTCAGACCACATGCCCTCATCGCTGTTGTGCTCGTCCCCACCTTGTGCTTCAATTGTTGTGCCACTCTTAGCCCAAGACCTTGGGGGTGCTCCCTCCAACTTGCCCCGTTTTGGCCTTGCCCAACTAACTTATTGTTTTTCATCCTTTGCCAGGTCTCTTTCTTCCTCCCAAAGGTGCAATTGCTCTTGGTAAGCCTCTGTGCGCTCCTTGTTTCTCTGTTTACATGCATTGTCTGCTTCTTTCCAGGTTGCCATTAGCTCATTCTGAGTTTCCCTTTGCTTCTGCCAGTTCTCACGCTCCATTTTGTCCCTGTCTGTTGCAGCAACTTGCTCATCAATGAGCATCCAGAATTTTTCACCTGTGAGTAGCTTTGGCAGTCCATCAGCATTAAGCCTTCCTTTTTTCTGTTTCTTTTGCTTATCCTCCTGTGCTTGAAGCTGTCCAAACAGGTGACCAGTGAATATTCCTTGGAGCATGACAGTTGCCTGTGTACCAATCAAGGCACTCTTGTATGCTTCAATCTGAGCATATGATTCCTGTAGAGCGGCATGGTAAGCCTGCTCCCTTTCACTCTGGGGTTCTTCTTTGAGTAACTTGTGCCTGTGTGTAGGTGATATGGTGATAGGCATGTATTCGGGAAGGCAGTCTGATGAAGTAAGTGGTGTTTTGTCAATGAGAAATGATGCTGAAGTTGATGTGAGCACATTGACTGTCTCCTGTGTAGCAGCCTGCCAATTCATGCTAGTTGATGTAGCTGGTTGATAAATAGATGATATGCTACAGCTCACTGTGGATCCCTGGCCACTCATTCCAATGAAAAGTGGGTTTTCCGTATCATTGGAAGGTAAAACAACTCTTTGCGGGAATGGTTGAGTAGGTGTTGGCTGTGCACCCACTTCCTGAAACTGATGGAGGAGTGATGTCACAGCACAGACTGGGCTCGGCTGCAGGAGTGGCAAACATCCTTGCAATGAAGTTGCTAGGCTTGGTGCCATCTGTTATGACTAACCCGGGTAGGAATAGTAATAAACTCGGTTGTTCGAAGAGACTAGGAGTTGTAGGACTTCTACTCTGACTCAGAGGATTGATCCTAGGGGACTTCCACTAGGATGGAGGAATTGTAGGACTTCTATGATGACAAAGATAAACAAAGAGCATTGACTCAAAGTACAATGACGACTTATAGAGTAGAGGTTCGAGGACAAGGATATGGTTATACCAAGTAGGTCTAACTTAAGGACAAAGATTGACCTACGAAGGTTTTAAATACAAGTCGGAAATGAAAAGATAAATAGAGGAAAATAGAATCTCATAGAAAGAAAGAGAACGATTAGTAAAGAAGTGCTGACAGATGATGGAATATTGTGGAAGATGGTGGAAAGTAAGGATTAGGTCAGTGAAGAAAAGGAAAGAAAATAATTAGGCAACAGCAGTGTTCGAACGAGGTTGCCTGTAGATGACAAGTGAGAAGTATAGGTAGTTCAAGATAAAAGAAAAGAAGTAGCCATAATGACATTTCATAACACCATCATCTCCATTGTTACGATGTTGGGATTGAATGGCCATACTCCAGTCTTCTCAAATGCAGTGCAGATAAGCTCAGGTGTCAAAACCTTTTGGTGAGCTTTCTCATAGACAGAAATGAAGGTTTGTTTTGTAATTCTCTGTCGGAACTGTGGTATTATATTTCATACTTTCACATTCTACGTCCACAGTATCCTGATTCAGTATGCTATTCATATTTGCTAATGGTTGACAGACCAATCTGGACTTCTACCAGATACGGTATATTGGCTAGGGCTAAGTACTAGACTCTGATCTAGACTTAGACCAGCTCTAGACCCTTTCAGGTCTTACAGAGCACCTAGACCATTACAGTCCTAAAAGGACATGACCAATGAGTCATACAGGTTCTAGAATTGTCACATTCTGTGACAGATATTGTGTCATACCCTTCACCCTGATGTCTAGACCATAACATCATGCCCTCTACCCAGGTCTCAGGGTATTCCGGGTCATACCAGGTGATAGGAGACTTCTATGAAGTTCTATAGGGTTCTACTCTTATCTATGACGTGATATTCTAGCCTTTACCATGTGGTCTAACCTATAGCGATAAGACCTCTTATCTATAGGTCTTAGGGCTTTATCATAAGGAGTTGTTCATATATATTCCGACTCCTCTTTAACCTTATACCTTAGAGTACTTATACTGGGCTGGATGCCCTACTATATACTAAGGAAGAAGAAGGACTTTGAGACTTCTCTTTACCTGTACTCGATACAGAGATCCTTAATAGAATTTACCTTATTCCTTTGCTGTGTCCTTGTTCTAGTCCACAAGACTACAGGACTTGAGACGCTTATAGGAACTATCGTCCTCAAGCTCATTCCTTCACCTCTACTCCGACACCGCTATCTGTCCTACTCTATTGAAGTAGAGACTAACAGTTGTCACTTGCAACTCCTTGCCGCTACCACCTCTTTTACAGGTCTGTGAGTAGCTCCCACTTGACCATCATTCTCCATACTGCTGTCACCCCACATATTCCTCTGTGAGGACACAGATAGTTCCAATATTCTCTGCCCCATCAAGCTCTTGAACTGGTCCTGTTCCTCTGACCAACATTGCTTCAGTGGGCTGAAGATCACAACATCAAGCCCCTAATAGATATGGGTTGTATGTGCAGGGTAGCAGAGGACATGGATGTTGTGTTCGTATGCATAATCAAGGAATGCTTTGGTATAGTGTGAGTTGTGCCCATCAATGAGCAGGAGTTGAGCACATCCATGTGCTTTATGGTGGGTCTTCTGATCGAAATCAGCAATCCATAGTGCCCCAATTACACCATCTGTCCACCCCTTATCAGAGTGGGCGATACTAAACCTAGGTGAGACTTCCTGTTCACTCAATATATTATTAATAGGGCTCACGATGCTTGTAAGGTATTGTCTTGATGCCAATTCATCAAGAACGACTGGCCTTTGTATATGCACATTGGTGGAATTGTGCTTCCGTCAGTGCAGATTGTAACCATAATGGTAATTGTCTCTTTATTTCCATCACGTTGCTGATATTGTATCTTCTGCCTGGCTGGTCCAATGACACGTTGCTTTTCGCCCAACACCAGGTTGGAACCCAGTCTTGTCTGCAGCCCAAAGGCAATCCACCTCAATGTGATTATCATGCAGTGTTTGCTTGAGCAAGTTGCACCAGGCTTTGTGAGTGTTCTTATTCACTGCCTGACCACGATTTGAGTCTAACGGAGAGCTCCAATAGGCTCCTAACTGCTTGACATGTCGTTTGAGAAAGCGGTCTGTCCAATTTTGTCCAACTCCTGTCTCTGGGAAAGCTGATCCAAGGCGAGCTCGTAAAACCGCATCAACATGAAACTTTAAAGTGTCATGAGTGAGTGGAAAACCATGTGCAGCAAGTTTGACGCAGTATGTGACGATGTTTTCATCCTCTTCAGGGGTAAGCCAGCCATGGCTCTCTTCATTTGCTTGCTGACAGCTCCTTCCTCCGGCAAGGCAGTTCTTGAGTGTTACGTGGTTGACATGAATATTCTTTCGTTGCCTTTTCATCTCCTCTTCTGCCTCACAGCACAGTGTGCACAGACTTCGCCGCTCTTTCTCCGGCTTCTTCTCATCTTCTATATGGAGCTTGATAGCATAACTGAGGGCTTCTTCTTTGTCCAAGGCTCGCCTTTGCTGTTTTTCTGCATTGGATTTTGACCGACCAGCCATTTTGTTTGATGGCAGCTGTTAAAATGTAGCATTACTCGACGCGTTACTTGACGCGTTACTTGACGCGCTACTCAGGTAAGCCACTTCCTTTTATGGCATATCGTGCGGATGAATGGTGCTCATTGTGTTCGCTTAGCCTTCCTCAACCGGCATCGTGTTGGCATGATTAGCAGCCTATGATTTGCACCTCATGTAGCTTCACAATATAGAATAGACCTATGCACACTCATTTCATATTTTTTCATGGATTTGGCTTGCTTTTGTGGACAACAATTAATCATTCACTGTTATTTTCGACACAAATTACAGATCATCTTATTCCTAGGTGGAGTAAATTTACTAAGAGCTACTGTGCATGGTTCTAATGAACAGTACCCTCATCTTACCCAACTTGTTGTGTGGATCAAAGGTGATTCAGACTCGTTATAAATGTTTGTTTAAAGTGATGGTGGTGTTTAAAGTGACGGTGGATGACTGTATGCCAAACGCAAGAGGTTGCTTAGCGTCCCACGCTCCCTTTTCCAGCTCGAAGCCGATATGCGACGAATATCTCTTGCCTGCGATACACTCGCAGGTATTCTGACCACACCGTCTCTTCCGGACGACCCTGCGTTCGACATCAGGCTACGGGATTGGCTCGGCAGCGATGAACCACGACTATGCCTGGACACATTGAGTAGCATGGAGAAGATGCTCCAGAAAGATACGTCCCCGTGGAAGAGCATCTTTATGAGAGGACGAGGCACAACGTCCACACAAGACAAGATCAAGGAGGCTGTCGATCTCTTGGGTTCATGCAAGGATTGCTCTCATTTTTTGTTTGCGTCAGAGACCTGGTGGGTTTCCTCAACACTTGGGTGACCTGTACATGACGACGGTATTGCTCGTTGACAGGAACAGCGAAGGGAGTGTCCAACAGCAGAAGGATGTATCACAATCTCGAGACTACATCCAAGAGGGTTCAGATCTTTTCGAGCAAAGGTCGCCGGTTGCAGTTCGTGCGAGCATTGAGTGAGTGTGGTGACGCCACTGGCAGTAATGCCATGATGGACTATCCTCTAATCATTGTTCAGCGCTACCATGCCAGACACAACTATTCGCCAGCACGAACATGCGGTTACACAGGAAGAACAAGAGAGGACAGAAGATATGAGGAAGAGAGAGAAGGAGAAAGAAAATGGTGATCTACCATCATTCAATTCCACTCGCTCATGGTTGGCCTGATTGTTCCTGGCGTTTTAGCGGAGAACCTTGAAAATATATCGGAATGGCTCAATGGACTGAACTGCGCTGAGAAACAGGACGTTACCTTATCGTCTCGCCAGCCAGATACATGCAAATGGCTGTTTGACACAGCCCAGTACAAGAAGTGGAGGGATGGTGAGATTTCGTGCCTATGGCTGCGTGGGAAACGTAGGACCATTGTAATTCTGTAAATTGTTCTCTACTGACATCGCCACGGCCGCAGCCGGAGCTGGTAAATCCGTATTGGCGTATGTAAGTGCTTCTTATATATTCCAATGATGCTGACTCTACCCCACAGGTCGTCTGTCATCGACTCCCTTGAGACGATCCGACGGGAAGGAGAAATCCTTGCTTTTTTCTATTGTGATTTTCGAAACGAGCGTTCTACAAGTGCTTCAGAAGTGTTACGCTCTGCACTCTCCCAGCTGCTACGTCCACTTCGGAAGAGTGCTACTGTTGATTCCGGAAACTTAATTGACGATCTTATCGACGCGAAAGAAAGGGGGGGTGCTACACTGAACAACACCAAGGAACTCGCTAGATTTGCATCTCGCGCTGCAGGGTTGTTTATCAAGAAGCCTCTGGTTGTCGTGGATGCCCTTGACGAATGTAAAGACGTTGAGACACTCCTCGAAGGTCTCAACGCACTCAAGGGACACATACAACTTTTCACGACCACCCGGCCACTGCAAGTCATCAAGGATGGTCTTCTTGGTGTCCCATTTATCTCGATGGACGACATTGCAAAAAAATTGTCGGCGGACATCGCACTGCATATTACTCGAGAACTCAATGCTCGCCGAAGATTGAGACTCCTTGGGGCTAAGATCAAGACAGAGATCCGGTCTGTCTTGTGTCGTAAAGCGGATGGAATGTAAGGGACATTGCCCTAAATTGGCACAAAAAAATTGATCGCACACGTCTCCGGGGTTTCGATGGATTCAGTGTTCAATCGACACGCTTAACCGATGCGTCACTCTGAAAGAGGTCCAAGCAGCCCTCGATAACCTCCCTGAAGGACTTGATGAAACGTATAAGAGAATTCTCCTCGCGATCGACATCGGGACCCGAGAGGGACAGCTTGCTCTGCGGGCTTTAGTTTGGCTCGTCGCGGCGCTACGACCTTTGCGTATAAGCGAGCTCATGGAGGGACTTTCGATTGACCTCGATAAACGAACATTAGACCCGAGCACGGGACCAATGCACAGGGAGGCCTTGTTAGACGCGTGCGGGAGTCTTGTGACTTATAGCGAAAGGACACAAATTATTATCCTGTCCCACTTTAGTGTGAAGGTGAGCTCCAAAAGCTGATATGTACACCTTCTGAGAACATTCCGACGCAGGAGTACCTCGTGAGCGAGTTCACTTGTGCCGAATTGCCACAGTACCACATCAACTGGGAACATGCACACTTACAGGCAGCACGAGGGTGCATGTACTATATCTCCATTTGCCTCGAGGATTCCTGGGAATCCGACAGTTCCGACGACTATGATGTCTCCTCTGCAAGCAGCATACCTGAGCTCCAGTCGGTCTCGGATTCAAGTTTCGACAGCTTTGGATTCGGTGACCTCTTCTGGGAACATCCACTTCTCCACTACGTCCTCAAATATGCTCTCGGTCATTTCGGACAACTTGGGTCACGAATTGGATCAATTCTGGATGACGTAAAAGAACTTGAGAAGGACATTGAACGGCATTCCCGGATATGGGATAGGTTTCTGCTGGACGCCGCCGATGCTTTCTTGTTCACAGATAAACTCACCCCACGTTGGCCAAGGCATACCTATGATCTCACACTTTACATTCTGATTGCCTTCGCTTCGGATCCATTCCTCCGTGCATACCTTCTTCGTCCTACTTTCAATCCCAAGAAGGGCACAAATCCACTCGTATATGTTGCATATTTTAACAAGCACGAACAAGCTCGGACATTGTTGTCGCGAGGTGCAAAATTAAACCGCAGAGGCTTGCAGATCAACAGTCATTTCCAGACCTTGCCAATCGAGGTTGCTATGAGTCGACGTCATCATTCCATGGTCACTTTCTTTGTAGCGGAAGGGAGTACCGTTTGCCGAAAGATATTCACCAAGTTACTCATAGGCCGACGAGGGCTGATCCCGTCTTCCATCCAGAGGATACTATTACAAACTGACGATTTTGCGGAGGCTGTCAGTGACTCCTCAAAGGACACGGGGCCGCTATCGTTGAAATCCTGTAAATCTTTCCTGATTTGTACAGGTGAATGCGTTCATGGGCGAGACCTCATCGCCATTGTACGGAGAGTGATTCAGGTGAGCCGTGATTATCTTGGATGTGAAATGCGCAGTAACGACCCATATAGGTTGTTCCCGAACGAGGGCATGTCTCAGTCCCACAATATTTCGACTCTGTTCTCCATACTGTGTTGGAGTATTGTCACGAGGAAGATGCATTGGAGGTCGTGAAACTCTTCATCGGTCATGGCTTCGATCCCCTTGAACCAAACTCTTCCGGCAAAACATCCCTTGACACGGCTGTTAAATGGGCCCACACCTCCGTTGCACAATATCTCATTTCTCTTGGTGCTCAGCTCCCTCCTGATGTACTGGTGGTTGTGCTGCAGACATGGAGCATGGAGCAGGATATGCAGACGGGTGTTCATGCACGAATGTTCCGCTTCTTGGTCGAGAATGGAGCTGATGTTCATGTGCGCACTGAGGCCGGAGACTCTGTATTCCACGTTGCATTAGAGTTATTTCATGAAGACGAAACTTTGGAGATTGCAAAGCTTCTAGTCGCTTATGGCTATGATCCCCTCAGGCCTGAAGCCAATCCTTTTGAAAAAACGCCCCTCTGCATCGCTCTCGAGCGGCGTTACCTCTCTGTTACACTATATCTTCTTTCTCTTGGTGTTACTCCTCCACCTGATATACTTCTCTCATCGGACCTATATTCTTCAATTCTGGGCCGTATACCACTGGCAGGAACAGTTCGCTCTCTGGTCGAGCATGGAGCCGATGTCCATGTGCACACTGAGGCTGGAGACACTGTGTTCCACGTCACATCGGAGTTCTCTGGCGATGAAGACGCCG
>JBBPQP010001460.1:0-10160 GCA_038092555.1 Boletus subgraveolens | reverse complement strand
TGGATGACATTCTGATCTACTCCAAGGACAAGGCCTCCCACAAGAAGTATGTCTGAGAGTTCTCCAATGACTTCGCAAACATGGTCTTTATGCCAAACCTGAGAAGTGTGAGTTCCACACTGACTCTACCAAATACCTAGGCTACTACATGAGTGTGAGAAGAAGTTAGTGATGGGAAAAAGAAGAATAGCAGTGTGAGAGAAGAGTGGAAATTAATAACACATGCTCTGAGATCATTGTAATCGTGTGACTCTTTCCCATGATCACATGCAGTATGTCAAATAATACAAAGTCAAATGTTGTACAGATATTAAGTTTCAAAAGTTTCAACATATTACATATCATCACAATATGTTAGGTCAAAGTGGCTGAACCTTGAGCAGCAGGTACACTATAAGCAAGATCTCAGTGACTGAGAATTAGTGGTGATTTCTCCAGTAGCAAATGCATGATCAGCAGAAATCAAGAGGGAGTTGGCAATAACTGCAGCTCAACTTTAACAAATTCTCACTGGCATGCTATTCTTGGAAGGCAAGCATGCACTGTTAGTATTTGTTGGGAAAGTTTGCCTGCAAATCATTGGCACAAATATTATTAATATATGAAAAAGTTACATATTCCACCACAGTAGAAGTTGCTCAACTTTGTCTTTTTTATCCAGGTGGTCAAGGGCCACAGGATGTAGAGAAATGCTCCATGGTGGCTTTATTCAAGAGTATCACATTGACAACAGAGCTAGGCAAGGAGCAGTAGTGTATGTCCTTTTGGTGATATACAGTGACCTCCAAAACCATTGCAATGTCTGAACACAACCACAAATACATGTGGGGATTTCACTTAGCTTTGGTGGGGCCAAATGAAGTACATACCCCTGGCTACAAACTGGTCCCTGGATCATGTGATTTGGTCCAGCAGCTGTGGAGATATGCATATGTCAAAACAGCAATACCATTGCAACAGTTTTGCACATGTTGGTAAAAAAGGTGGAATTTCATTGAAATGAATGATAATTGACAATGTTTAGTCATACAAACAAAGGTACACATATAAATATCATGTCTGAGTTGGAAATAGTTCATACATCTTTATTCCCAATCACATCATCATGAGATCCATTTTTTCTACTGAGAAAAACACCATCCTCTCTTTGTTTGATGTTGGTCAATTTGCCCACTTCATTGCTGTTACCACTGACCTCCATGCCTCCACCATCTCTAGACTCCACTTCAAAGAGCATTTTGAGCTGCAAAAGTCTACTGGAGGTTGTCTATCCAAGCTTTCATTTGTCAATATTCAACATGCTATTAATCATATCTTTTTTGGAAAGGCAGAGAATGCTGTTCAAGTGACAAAAGCTCTCACCAATATGGTCAATCTGTAGAAACAACTATAGTTGCTCAGTATAGTAACTGAGCAAAAGGCTACAATACAAAGTATCTAATAAAGTAGTCATTATATAAGCAAGTGGCTGAACTACCTATCTCAAATACATTCCAACACTCCCCCTCAATTGAAATGGGGTAGTCAATATAGGAAAATGATCTAAATAATCCAAAATCTAAAAGAAAAAATCCAGCTTTGAGAATAATCAAGGCCTATAAACAAATAAGTTCCATGTGTCTGTGATATAGCATCCATGTGAGGTTGTGGGGTGGCTGCATCCAAGTGATGTCCATATTTGGTAAGTCATGCCTCACATAGTGCTTGTGCTATCTCTGCTTGCACTATCATCCTCAATTGGCTCTGGGGTGCTTGTCCTCACATTTCATGGCTTGGGAACTCTCTTTCTTTCTCTGTACTTCATGTACATTGCATCTGACACATCTAATTGACCTGATTTGGCTTGGACATGGCTGTACAACTTCTTGTTCAACTTTGACTAATTCTAGATCTAGATTATAACTTGAGCTTTTTATATTGATGTGATGGGTCAATGGGGCCAATGGGACATTTGTGGTAATGGCTATATGGCTTGGGTGGCCTAGGTATGTATGTCATTGAGCACTTTTGGTGTTCTTGCTGATTCTGCTTGATTTCAGCTCTTTTTTGCTTTTCAACTCATTTCAAGCTTTAACACATACTACTCAATGTGCCAGCCTTTCTGCCTTGTTCCTCATTGTATCCAATACTGTCTGTGTCACTCTGGCACTCCACTTCATCTCTGATGCCTTCCAATTCATCTTGCTTCCCCAAATGGTCTTCTGGGGATATAACTTGACTTGGTGCATCACTTCATTGACACACCACTCCCTGTCACTTGTACAATATCTACCATGGTCCCTGAAGCCATCTAGATCATTCCACCATAGTATTTCACCTTCAACATATTGCATTTCATCCAATTCACCTAAATGGCCTCCTGGCCCTATAACTTAACATAGTGACTTCATTTCAATGATGCACCACTTTCCATTGGTTCCAGGGTGTCTCCTATCATTACCAAACCTGCCTGGGCCATTCTGCCACAGCAGTTTAGTCTCAATGTCTCCAAATTCGCCATTTTTGCCTCTAGGGTCTTCTAAACCTTTAACTTGGCCTGGTGACTTTGTATTGATGTAGTGCTGGTTTCTATCATGTTTAGGATGTTCCTGGACATTGTGAGGTCAGTTTCTAGGGCCCTTGTTACTGTCGATGCTCCTGACACATCCACTTTGTCATTGGTAGTTCCAATGTCACTGCTCAGAAATCCTGTCCACTTTTCCTCAAGCTCAACACTTGGGGGCTCATTCTCTCACATGGGTTGTTCACATGGGTGGATAGATGGTGGAGAAGGCTCTGGTGGTGCTCTGGGTGAGTTCTTATTGTTCATTGGGATCTGCTGATTGTCTTCTTCAGCTTCCAATGCTGATTGCTTATGTAATGTCAGTAACCACTGGATTTTGCCCATACTTACAAGGATTGGATTGTGGAGGATTGGAAGAGGGTGGTATGGTCTGATGAGACTAAAATCAATCACTGAAGGTGATATGAACACAAATAGATGTGGAAAAATGCAAATAAGGAGCTAAGTGATAGCAGTGGTTGACTTCAAGGTACAATGAATTTTGGAGGAGATTCTTTGATGATGTGGGGATATATGACTTGGTAGGAAGTTGGCTATGCTATCAGGATGGGTGGTAGAATGGATGGGAAACTTTACCTTTAGATCTTGAAGGATGAACTGCTGGATACTCTGCAGTATTATGGTCTTGATCCTCCTAATATGATCTTTCAGTAGGACAATAACCCCAAGCATACTTGCAAGAAGGTGAAGAACTGGCTTGATGAGCAGGATTTTGGGACTATGGTGTGACCTGCATAATCTCCTGACCTAAATCCCATTGAACATCTCTGGAGTCATCTCAAGAGGAGACCAGCAGGTTGTAAACACTCTCCCAAAAGAGTTCATAAATTGTGGGAGAGGATTCAAGAGGAATGGAATACCAGTTGAGGAGTGTCAGAAGTTAATTGAAAGCATGCCTAGAAGGATTGAAGCAGTACTCAAGGCAAAGGAGGCTATACTAAGTACTAATATATCCAAGATACTTCTTCAATATTAACAGATGCAAAACTATTGCAATGGTATTGCTGTTTTAAAATATATATATCTCCACTGCAACAGGACCAAACCATATGATCCAGGGGCTGAGTTGTAGCCAAGGGTATATACCTTGTTTGGTTCCACCAAAGGAAAGTGAAATTCCCACAGGTATTTGTTGCACCACATTGTGTTTAGACATTGCAATGGTTTTGGAGATAAGTTGTGTGAGATATTGTATGAAACAAGTGGGAAAAACTGACAATAAAGTCCAGTTTGAGAACTTCCAGAAGACTATGAGTTAGAGACCAATAGTCTGGACAGTCTGGACAGTGTAAACCAGCATGGTGTAGGTCTATGACTATATCATCCAAAATATTTATACTTCTAGCTTAAAACCTGTAAAAGAGTGTGACATGAACAACAGCCTGATTTGTCTTCATGTCATTGGAAGACAGCAGTTGTGAGCCAGAGCATGTCTGATTCATATTTTGAGCATTGAGAATGCTGGTAACCATTTGATTCTCATTTAATATGAATATAATTCAGATAGGTTTTGGATCCCATGCAGTAGCAATTTCTGCAAAATGCCAGCCAGCCAATGTGTCATTTCCTTGCCAATAACTGGCTAGCCCATGCTGGCCAATGGGGAATAATAGTGTAAATGACAGGATGACCACTAAATGTATAGTCCATTGTTCACCGGTGGGCCCATGAGTGACCCAAGGGCAATAGTAAATAAATGAACAGGCCCAGACAGCACTACACCAGATTTTATCCCTCCCCTCACCAACTAGCTGATCTTTATTGAGCCATACATTACTGGTTGGCCAATGAACTTTTGTCCCTCCTTCACCAACTAGCCATCCCCACTTATCTGTGCATCACTGGTTGGCCCATAAAACATTGTCCCACCCCCATCCCTACTTGACACTGGTTGGTCAACCCAACAAAATTTTGTCCCTTCCTCACTGTGGTTCCTTCATTGACTGGCCCATCCCATCTGACCTGTGCATTACTGCTTGACTGACAAAATTTTATCACCCCCTTGCCAACTGGCTGATCTGGTTGATTCATACACTGACAAATGTTTGTCCCTCCTTTGCATACTGGCCAATGCCCCACTGACCTATGCATCACTGCTTGGCTGATGAAATTTTATCACTCCCTTGCCGACTGGCTGATCTCCATTGATTCATACACCAACAAACTTTTGTCCCCTGACTGGCCAATGTCCACCAACCTATGCATCACTGCTTGGCCAACAAGATTTTGTCTCTCCCTGGCCACTCCCCATTGACCTGTGCATCACTGGTTGGCTGATGAAACTTCATCCCTTCTTCACTGACTGGTTGATCTGACCCTGACAAACTTTGTCCCCTCTTTGTCAGTTGGCCAATCTCCACTGACTTGTGGCCCACAAAACTCCATTCTTTCTCACTGGTTGGCTTGTCATTCCTCCACCCTGTTGTTTTTGGTAGTTTACCCCTCCCTGGCTTACTGGTGAGCCCATTGCTGCTATTTGCCATTCCATGATACTGGTAGAGACTCCTGAGCCTATTTGTTGACCCTATCTGCTATTGTCTTGCTGGCTCATATCCTATTATCAATTTCATTTAGCAAATTATGTGAGTACCACATTCTCTCCACTTTAGAACACTTATATGTATTATCCTCCATTTGTGTTAAATGTCAGTGGTGATGTCGGTCATATGGCAGCATGTTGTGCACATTCCTCAACCACACAGAATGTCAATGTTGAGTTGGGATACATCATAGCTATAAGGCTACCAATGCATTGGGACCCAAAAGAGAGTGATACAAGAGTGACTAAGACATGAGATGAGATGACAGCAATGGCAATGACAGACTACACTGGGGGTTTATATACCCCCACTGATCTGGAAAAAAGGAAAATTGCTGTTATACTATGTAGCCATAATCACATAATCTGTTGCCAATGTAGGCTATGTCATCAAGCAATACCAGTAGTGTTGCTACTGTTGACTGTGTAGTCTACTGTTGACAAATTTTGTACTACAATACTACTGTTGACAAGCATACATGTACAGCCCATAGGTGTGGATATCCACAGGTCTGTACCTGCATACATATTAAAGGTACCCAGAAAGCATGCAGAAGCAGCCACATAATGCATGTGATTACACATGTTGTATGGCTGCTTCTGCACACCCAAGGTGATGGTAGGGGTGAATTGAGGCAGATAGATGGGGGTGAGTTGAGGGTGAGACAGTGACAATAATGAGACAGTGAGTGATGAGGGTGAGACGGTGAGACGGGAATGAGGTGATGTGGCAGGGGCAAGATGAGGGTGGTGGTGAGATGGTGAGATGAGGGTGAGATGAGGGTGAGACAGTGGTGATAGTGAGATGGTGAGTGGTGAGAGTGAGCTGGGGGCAAGTTGAGGTGAGATGAGGATGATGGTGGGGTGGTGATGGTGAGACAGTAAGACAGAGTTGAGACAGCAAAGGTGAGACAGTGAGATGGGCTAACAAGGACAATGGTGAGATGATGAGATGGCATACTAAAGTGGAATGCTGTGCCAAGCAATGACATGGGTGTAATGTGCCAACAGATACCAGTTCACCTTGTGTGTCAGAGGGCCAAGCAAATTTGTGATTTGCCAGGTGCCTTGTTGTACAGAAGGAGTGCCCTTGCTTTGCTGAACATCAATTTGCTCATCCAGCTCAAGTATGACAATAAACATAAATTGATTCTCACTGTCTGCGATGGCAACATTGTTGGTTCCAGAAACAACTGACCTACATACTACCCCCTGTATCATACTTGATATCCTTGGTATGGATCCTAACCAGTTGGCTGACAAAACCTTGGCCCTCCTTTACTGACTGGCCCATTCCCACTGACCTGTGCAAGGTAGCAGTCCAGAGGGGAAGTATATGATCTATGAAAACAAATGACATCTGGCCTTGCTTCTGGTTTGTACGGCCAGCCATGTTGAAGGCTCAGAGTGACACAGAAAAAGCTAAGAGGGAAATATCCTGTTGCACACCTTTGGAGCCTGGACAGTCAAATACCAGGTGGGTGTACTGACTCAGCCTTTGGTGACCTTGCTAGGCCCATGGTGACCAGGATTTTAGTCAGATTACCTAGCAGTGTTCATTGTTGTACATCATGCTTATCAAGAGAAACCTATCCATGGACCTAATTTCCCTACTCTATCATCTAATCTTATCTGTGGAAAAGAAGAATACAAAATTGACCACATCTTATGCCACAGAGGAACCCCATCTTCCCACTCCTTCTTGGTCCAATGGAAAGGATACTCCACCAAAGAAGACTCCTGGGTACTTAAGCAGGATCTGAATGTAGAAGCTTAGTAAGTAGACACTAGAGTAGAAGCTGCAGTACTTGGTTCAAAGTAGTAACTGATTAAGTAAGCAATTACTAAATATGGAATAATAATTCCAACACTCCCCCTCAAACATGCAAGGCTAGGAAAATCACCTGTAAGTGTTTGCTCTGCCAATGACAAGCAAAAGATAAAAGTAATCAAAGTAATTTATACCCTTAAAAAGGTTACCAAATGAACTTGCATCCATATAGCAGCATTTGCGCAGTGTAGTCCATCCATGTTGCATGTCAGTGATGCCCAAATAAGGCAAGTTGTGCCTCAGCTAATAGTGCTGGTGTCATCTCTGCACACTCCTTGTCCTTGATTATCTCTGGGGTGTTCGTCCTTGGATTTTGTGGCCTGGGAACACTCCCCCAGCCTCTGTACATTTTGTAAATCACATCCGGCTGCTCCAATCCACCTGATATGGCCTTGATATAACTGCTTGACTTAGTATGTTGATTTCCTCCTTCAAGCTCAACTGACTCTTCTAGATCACAATTTCTTTTTTCCTCATTGGCAGGTTGGTAGGCTTGATGGGACATCTGGGATGATGGCTGAGTGGTCTGAATGGCCCAGGTATGTCTGCTTTTGTGTGCTTGCATTGTTCTTGCTGACTTGGCCTCTCTGCAGCTCTATTTTTTGTTTCAACTCATTTTGAGCCATAACATGTGCTGCTCAGTGTGCTACCCTTTCTGCCTTGTTTCCCATTGATTTCGACACCATTCACATTGTTCCAGTGCTCCATTTTGCCTCTGACACTTCCTTCTTTGTCCTGTTCACCTAAATGGCCTTTAGGTCCAATATCTTGATTTATCAACTTTGTTTCATCAACACACTGCTCCCTGTCACTCCTATGACCTCTCCTATGGTCCCTGAAGGTCCCTGGGTCATTCCACCACAGTACTTTGCCTTCAGTGCTTCCATTTTCGCCATTTTCGCCTTTCTGGCTTCTTGGCCTTATATCTTGATGTAGTGACTTCAGATCGTCAAAGTGCTCCTTCCTGTCACTTGCAGGACATCTTCCATGGTTCTCAAAGGTTCCTGGGTTGTTCTGCCTCAGCACTTCACCTTTGACATGTCCCAATTCACTCAACTCAGCCAAGTGCTCTTTTGACCCTCTATCTTGACATAGTGCACTCAGACTGTCAAAGTGCTGGTTCCTGCTGCTCATGGGACATCTATCATGCATCCTGACGCTGTCTAGACCATTTCACTGCAGTGCTTTAGCCTTGGTGAGTCTTAATTCAGCCTTTTTGCCTATTTGGCCTTCTGGGCCTCTAACTCTGCATAATGGCTTCGTGTTGTCACAGCACTCAGTGATGGAGTCTTTGGGGTGTTCCTGGGTAAAGTGGAGGTTGGCTGGTATGACTGCTTCATCATCTGGCTCAGTCATCTCATCTTGAGGCCTCCTAGGTGAGCTTTTCATCTTCCTTTGCTCTAAGCATTCTCAGATGCATTTTGACATGTTACACACTCCCTTAGGCTGGTTCTTAGGGTCCTTGTCACCTTTGGATGGTCCTGAAACATTTGTCTTGTCCCTGGTAGGTCTGATGTTGCTGCTCACAATTCCACTCCGCTCCCCCTTGAGCTTGATGCTCAGGGGCTTGCTCTTGTGCAGGTGATTCATGTGGGCTGTGATCTGGTGGTGGTGGGTCTGGTGGTGGTCTAGATACATTCTCATCATCGGTCGAGATGTGCTGATCATTTCTTTTAGCTCCTGATGTCAGTTGCTCATACAACATCAACAACCACTTCCTCTCCTCAATTAATGCATTTCAGTATATCTCATTGCCCTCACCCTTACTCTGTGCATCCCAGCACCTTCCTATGACCTTCCTGGGAGTCTGGGGTCTGCATTTTTGTGTACAACACCTCTGTTTCACCAGCTAGCCAGTTTGCCACCTTGATTGACGGGCACCATGCTCATTTTGAGTTGTGGCCTGCTATCTCAGGTATGTGCAGTTTCTGCTTTGTCTAGGGGCTTAGTGGGCTTCTTGGGTTGATGTGTTTCATCACCATCATCTCCCATCACCTCCGCACCCTCCCTCAATGCCTTTTCAACTCCCACCTAACCTTCTCAGCCTCCAGCTCATCCTCTAGTTCCCACAGGCCCTCAGGCTTCTCAGGGGGTTCTGTGTGCTTATCAGGACAACACTTGTCACTGTCTGTCATGTCCCCAGAGTCTTTTGATAAGCTGGGCTCGGTTTTTGGTTGGTCATAACTGCGCAACATGCTCTGTGTACTTGTGTGGTCCTCTGACCTGTTGCCTTGGTCTGCCATGGCCTTAGCTTCTGAAGGTTTCTGGTTGCCCAAGTCCTCTTGTTGACAATTCCACCCTCAACATCATCATCTGCTGCCTCCATATGGCTTGCTGCCACTCCTTGGCCCTCTCTACTTGATCTCTTGTCTTGCAGGATCCATATTGGCTGTGTGGTGCCCATCTTCATCCATGGGTTTGTGCAACTCGCCTACTGGCTCTACTGGCCTGGCGCTCATTGCATTTGGGTTTGGTGGGTCAGTGGCTTTGTTCTCAACCTTCTGACTGCTCATTATATCATGAGACTTATGTCACCAACTCTCCTATGTGATTTCTTGACCTTTTTGGTCTTCTCAACTCATCCCTGGCCTTCTGACTTCTCTGCATGCTCATGTGACTCATTGAATAAATCCTTGAGGTTTTAGAACATTTCATGAGTTGTTGCTGACAAGCTGAGTTGGTTGTGGATGGTAGGTGGGGTACTTGTAATGATCATATATTGGACTTCCATGTCATTGTGAATCCATGTGGCTGTGCACCATGGGTCCCATGGTCCATTTGGCTTTGTTTTGGTACTATCAAGTAGTCCTAATCGATTCCATGCTTCCACTGCTTGAAAAATCTTCTCACAGTAAATCAACCAATTTTCTTCATTTTGACTGAGTGTGGAAATTCCACTGATGGCCATTTTCTGGGATTGGAGTTTGGTGAGTGGGCTACTGACACATCAGGATTTCCAATATTTAGGGCCACTCATAATGTATTTCAAAAGGTAAATCCACTATAAAATATATAAGTGGACCTTATTGTTAAACAGCTGAGCAGGGCAGCTGGAGTCCGATGTCAGAAACTGAAATTGGATGGCTACAATGTACAGGCTACATACCTGGAGTCCGATGTCAGAAACTAAAGAGAACTGACATGGGACTCGCAGGCTCTATAGGACGAAGCAATAACAATAATAAACAAAAATACTGTGTGCCACAATGTGGCACATGCTCACAGTG
>JBBPQP010001459.1:0-10168 GCA_038092555.1 Boletus subgraveolens | reverse complement strand
CTTCCTTGGATTTGAAATAGGGGTCAATGATTGTGCAGCCTCGGCTCGAAACAAGAGTCTTTACTTCCTAATACTCACAAGTAAGGTTGGAAACAATCACTGGGTATCAATAAATGAGATTCGCGGATTGACTTGACTTCGGTGTTCTTAGATCCGCAACATGGCAAGATTCCCGCACCCCGTCCAGGGTCCCCGAACTATGCCCAGGGCAATTGTTCTACGCGCCGTGACGAGTCACTTTCGAAAGGGAAGAAATGAGTCTGATTGACGCAATGTCCATGGTGTACAACAAAGCAAATCTCACACCAATAAACCTGCCTGAAATTTGCAAGTCGATGTGCCTCTGTAGAGCTTCCAATCCTGACCAGCCGGCAGTATAGTATTAACAGACACGAGGCAGAGCTAGAGCACTCTGCGTGTTCGCTAAAACCTCCGCAAACGAGAGCTACACCGCGTTTTACACGAAATGAAGGCTTCAACACCTGTCAGTATGATTCGCGCTGCTTGCTACCGAGCGGGCGAGTACTAGTTTGGGGACTTTGGGCGAGTCCGGAAGGATCAGACTGTCGCTTAAACTGCGATAGTCATCCATGTTCCATGAAAGAGAAGCAGAAGGCGAAGCCACTGGAAGATGACGGCGTGACATGATCGCAGGTGGGCGGTGCCGGTCCTGGGCCGGTGGAATGAAGCCCGGACGAGATTATCGTTGGCCCGGTTGGACACTGTCTGGTTCACAACAATACATTGTCTCTCCATGTCGCGAGTAGGACAACGAACCTGATTGTCCTGGGAGCTGGTGCGAGCACTTTGGAGAAAAATCGGATGCGGCGGCGGGAGACCACGGTCCACAGCGACCATCGGTTGAGCTACTTCTGGAATCTGAATCATCCAATGTCCATCATTACGATAAGGCTCACATCATGTCTCACGGTTTGGTCACTCACTGCCGCTCCTACTCCACCACTAACTCGTAGCACTCTCGGCGCTTTGAGTCATTGTCGCTTTCAAGCGACAAGTCTAAGATTGATACCTCGTCAAAATGGCAAGTCAATGTACGGTGACATCTTCACTCGGCAGTCTAACACACAGTTCGCATTCCTTGTCCCATTCCACGTAGCTTGTGAGTGAATGTCGACCCCTTGCTTTCCCAATTGTCTCACAGACTGTATCGCCCTTGTCGCATCCCGTCTAGGAAGTGAGTCATTACCCACTCCATGCTTTGACCGTGGTCTCACTGACCTATCGTCCTTGTCACATCCCATCGGGCCTAGGCCGTGAGTGATTATTGACTCTGTGATTTCGCTACTGTCTCACAGACAACATCGTCCTTTCACATCCCATGCAGCCTGTGAGTCGACTCTGTGCTCCCACGGCTGTCTCACAGACCATATTGTCCTCGTCGCATCCCATCCAGGAAGTGAGTCATCACCTACTCCGTGTGTTGATCATGGTCTCACAGACTGTATCGTCCTTTTTGCGTCACATCTAGCTTGTGAGCAGTGGTTGCCGACTCCGTGCTCTCACAGCTATCTCACAGACCGTATCCTCCTTGTCGCATCCCACCCAGGCTGTGAGTGATTGTCGACACTGCTTGCGCGGATGTCTCACAGACTGTATCGTACTTGTCGCACCCCATCTAGCTCGTGAGTGTTCGTCGACTCTGTACCTTTGTGGGTGTCTCACAAACCGTATCCTCCTTGTCGCATCCCATCTAGCTTGTGAGTGATTGTCGAGTCCGTGCTTTCACGGCTGTCTCACGGACAGTATCTGCCTTGTCGCATCCAATCTAGCGAGTGAGTTATCGCTGACTTCGTGCTTTCATGGCAGTCTCACAGACCGTACTGTCCTTGTCGCATCCTATCTAGCGAGTGAGTAGCTGTCAACTCCGTGCTTTCATGGTTATCTCACAGAGCATATCGTCTTTGTCGCATCCAATCTAGGAAGTGAGTGGTCACCGATTCCATACTTTCACCGTGGTCTCGTGGGTCACATCGCCCTTGTCGTATCCCATCTAGCTTGTGGGTGATTGTTGATTCCATGCTTTCACGACTGTCTCGCAGACCGTATTGTCCTTGTCACATCCCATCTAGGAAGTGAGTCATCCACTCCATACTTCGATCATGGTCTCACAGATGGTATTGTCCTTTTCGCATCCCATCTAGCTTGTGAGTCATTTTCGACCCTGCTTTCACGGCTGTCTCACACACTGTATCCCCTTTGTCGCACCCATCTAGCGAGTGAGTGGATGTCCACTCTGCTTTCATGGCTGCCTCACAGATCGTATCGTCCTTCCCGCATCCCACCTAGCTTGTGAGTGATTGTCGACCCCATGCTTTCATAACTGTCTCACAAGCAATATTGGCTATGTTGCTCCCATCTAGCGAGTGAGTGATTGTCGACAAGTCATTGCTTTCACGTCTGCCTCACAGACTATATCGTCCTTGCCGTATCCCACCTAGGAGGTGAGTCATCACCCACTGCATATTTTGATCGTGGTCTAACAGACTGTATCGTCCTTGTGGCATCCGATCTAGGCTGTGAGTGATGGTCGACTCCGTTTTCACGACTGTCTTATAATCCATATCGTCATTGTCGCATCACATCTAGCTTGTGAGTGATGGTCGACTCCGTGCTTTCACGGAAGCCCACAGGCTGTGTTGTTCTTGTCGCACCCTGTCTAGGAAGTAAGTGATCACCCACTGCGTACCTTGACCACCCTCTCACGGATTGTATCGTCCCTTTTACATCCCATTTAGCTTGTGAGTGATTGTCAAATTCCTGCTTTCACGACTGTCTGACAAATGGTATCGGCGTCGTTGCACCCCATCTAGCGGGTGAGCGACCATCAACTCCGTGCTTTTACATCTGTCTCACAGACTATATCGTCATTGTCGCATTCCATTTAGGAAGTGAGTCATCACCCATTCCATACTTTGACTGTGGTTTCACAGACCGTATTATCCCTTTCGCATCCCATTTAGCTTGTGAGTGATTATCGACTCCGTGCTTTCATGGCTGTCACACTGACCGTATCGTCATTGTCATATCCCATGTAGTCCGTGAGTGATTGTCGACTCTATGTTTCACGGCTGTCTCACAAGTAGTATCATCCTCGTCGCATCCCACCTAGCTTGTAAGTGATTGTTGACTTTGCTTTCATGGCTGTTTGACAGACCGTATCGTTTTTGTCCCATCCCATCTAGCAAGTGAGTGATTATTGACTCTGCTTTCATGGTTGTCTCACATATGGTATCGTCCTTGTTGCACACCATCAGATTGTGAGTGTTTGTTGACTCTATGCTTTCACGGATGTCTCAGACAGTATTGTCCTTTTCGCATCCCATCTAGCCTGTGAGTGACTGTCGACTCCGTGCTTCCACGGCTATCTCACGGACCGTATCACCTTTCTCGCATCCCATCTAGGAAGTGAGTCATCACCCACTCCATACTTTGAAAGTGGTCTCACAGACCGTATTGTCATTGTCACATCCCATCTAGGCTGTGAGTGATTTTCGACTCCATGCTTTCACGGATATCTCATGAACCATATCTTCGTCGCATCTCATCTAGCTCGTGAGTGATTGTCGACCCCATCCTTCCATGGCTGTCTCACAGACCATATCGTCCTTGTCGCACACCATCTAGCGAGTGAGCGATTGTCAACTTCGTGTTTTCATGGTTGTCTCACAGACTGTATCATCCTCGCTGCATGGACTCGCTCCCCATCTAGGAAGTGAGTGATTGTTGCCTCCCTGCTTTCGTGGCTATCTCACGGACCGTGTCGTCCTTATTGCATGTCAGCGAGTGAGTGTTGGTAGATCACTGCCATCTCATTTGTCTCATACATCGTACAACACATGTTCATGTCTCAATAGGAGAATGAAAACAATCGCTTACAAGCTGCCCTTGATACACTTCGGTCCCAACATGATAGTGAGCTCACCGGTCTTCAGAGCGACAAAACCAACTTACAGTCTGCGCTCGCCGCCCTACAAGGCGAAACGGCTGAGGCAAACAAGAGAATCGAGTGTTTCGAGGTTATTGATGCATTCAGAAGACAACATCATACTGATGCTAGTCCTCTGCAGCGCGAAATAATTGACTTGGAGTCAGCGCTTGAAGCAGCACGCAATGAAGCGCAGCGCTTCAAGGTTACTCTTGATACATTCAAAAGGGAACACGATACCGAGGTCGCTAGTCTGCAGCACGATAAAGCCAATCTTCAGTCTTCGCTTGATGCTTTACGGGTGGTGGCGGCCGAAGCCGACGAAAAGTGGATCCCGGGTATTGGCGCCTTCATACAATGGATGCACGAGGGCTCGATTGACATAGACACACCCCTTTTGGATTCCGACTCATCAAGTTATTCAAGTGGCAACTACAATGTGCTTGCCCACAACGCTCTCCTACTTGTACGTTCGCAAAACTGGAGTGTGGCATACGAGGATGCCAAACGGGTGATTTTGAATTCCCTCCGCATGTTTCCACCCACTCATAAATTCATTCACAGTCTATCAATACTCGGCCGTCAGCCATGGGCTATATTACCAAGGCCCTCGCACAAATCGGAAAGGGTGAAACGGAAGAAGCGATACAAGCGTTCGACCTCGTGTTCGGAGACTGTAATCCGAACGAGACTAATTTGTTGTTGCTCATCAAGGTTTGCGGACCATACAGAAAGCGGGCTTGCGATACAATTAACCATTTGCGTCATTAGACGATCATCGTATTCGTGGCCAGGAAGTATGACGACGCGATCTCTCGCATGCATAATCTGATTGCCGTGTCGAGAGATGATGAGACATTGTATTGTTACAACCAGGTATTTCATGTGAGATCAGACCGCAGACATGCACATGATGGCTTCACCTAGGTCCTTGGGAAGATGTACCTGATGCGAGGTGACTATGAACATGCGGTACAATCCCTCGAACGGGGACGGGGCATCGCTTCATCTTGTACCGGCCGTGATCTGGAGACAATCTCAATCGTAAGTTACTTCTGGCGACAACGTTATGGTATATGCTTATTCTTGCGACAAGATATTCGGATGGTGTTTCGACGGGCTTCAGATCACAGTGCAGCGATATCATTGTGAAATTTTCCTTGCTGCGAGTCGGGCGGAGGAGGCCGCGGAGGGACTTCTCAAGATAGTTGACACCTTTGGCGATGACATACATGCGAGTAAACTCATAGCAGAGTGGGTTTTCGGTAGGTATTGACATGCAATTCAAGTGGATGTGGATAACGTGTACTCTCAGATCTCCAGAAGAAATGTGTCGAGCTGCTCGAAGCGCTCGGCGACACGGCGCTCAGCTCTGGCGAACACAGCAAGGCGATTGCACGATACTCCTCTGCATTGTCTCTCGAACCTTCGAATCAAGTAGCTATCCTCGTGAAACGGAGCAAGGCACGAGCTTTAGAAGAGTTGTGGCAAGATGCCCTGACGGATGCAAATCAAGTGCGTGTGATATGTCGTAGCAGTTGAATGTAGCTTCCTGGCTTATCATCTCTGTCCCTAGGTAATCAAGTTGGACCCATCGTCGCATCTGGGATACGAAAGGAAGCATGCTGCGCTTCATGGCGCGGGAGATTATGATAAAGCGATCGATGCCGCCCGCCGCATGGTTTCAAATATTGAGGATTCCCAGAATGAAGAAACACGTCGTACGTATCCCCGATACCACTCTGCGGATCGTGCATCGATCATGTTTTACAGGACTAAAACAAAACTATACCCCTCCGTGCGAGACGGAAGCCGCTGTCGATAGCGTTATTCGCGAGATCTTCAACCTCTGTCCGCTTGTCCTGGTTGACGTCACGACCGGCCGACTCTGTGATGCACACGAGCGTGTTCGGTTGTTCAAGTCGGAAACACCCTTCAAGAAGCTCATCTCCGAGACCGCAGTCACAGAAATAGATGATAGGTGTATCCTTCAAGCTGTCGCGAAATACTTCGAATGGATTATGTTTTCCCATACGTGGGAGGGAAGAGAACCAACATTTCAGGATGTCAACATGGTTGATTCGGTCTGGAAACTGGACACTGACTTATCGCTAAATGAGAAACTCCGCCAATTCTGCACAAGTGTTCGCGACGACGGTTATCGATGGGCTTGGTCGGATACGTGCTGTATCAACAAGGACACGGAGGCGGTCTTAAACCGATCCATTACTTCCATGTACAGCTGGTATGAAGAAGCAGCGGCAACCTTTGTCTATCTTGCAGATGTCCTATCCTTATCAGAACTTGGCGACCTCACGAAGAGCCGATGGATGACTCGTGCTTGGACCCTACAGGAACTCCTTGCTTCAAAGGTCATCCGGTTCTACAACTGCGAGTGGAAACCATATCTGAATGACACGCACACAAACCACAAGGAATCTCTCGTCATCAAGGAGGAACTAGCTCGTGCCATGGGAGTCGCGCCAGAGACCATAGCCGGTTTTCGTCCGGAGGATCTGGGAGTGCGAGAGAAACTCCGCTTAGCATCGTCACGCGATGCTACGGTGGAGGAGGATATTGCATATTCGTTGATTGGAATATTCTCGAGCGACATCGCGCCTCGCTACGGCTTGGGAAAAGCAGCACTCGGCCAACTTTTGGAGAACATCGTCGCTCGTTCGGGTGATGTAACTGTCATCGCGTGGACTGGGGAATCGTTGCCATACAATTCCGCTCTTCCTGCGTCTCTCACTGTCTACAACCAAAATCCATATAGCCTACCACCCATGGAGGTCAGTGAACTGGATACGCAGGTTGGACAGTTGCGGGCTCGATTGTTGCCAGCGGATGCCCTACCATTCTACCACCGAGTCATCCAGCTCCCCCGAGCAACTTTCTCAAACCGTTGCTTACAGCTCCCGTGCATCACATTCTCCGTTATAAAGCTCGGCGTACAAGAATTAGGTGGCAGTCAGGGGAACCTCTATCGCGCAAGAGTCTCACTGCTCGGCCGAGTGGAGTTTAGGACCGCGGACGTGATGCCACTGAAGAAGCCCAAAAAACTCGTTTTTGTACATCCCTGGCTTCGTGATCTCCGTGACGCACTTGATGAGTTCGTGTCGGACGATGAGCTGGACGGTGAGTCCGACACGTGCTCCGATGACGAGCTGGAGGCTCAGTCCATTGGAGGCTCGGGCGACGGCACTGATGATACCTCGACGCCCACTTCTCCCTTACATGCCGAGCCTTCAGCTCGGGTGGACAGCTATACCCAGGCGTTGAAGTTGATTGTCCGCCTCGGGCGTCCATTCAATGCACTCTTGCTCGAGCGGCAGCCACATAGTACATCATACAAGCGGGTCGCTGCAGAGCACGAGATCGTAACCCCGGGAGTTCCGGACGCGACCAACCCCAAGGATATCCGGACGAGGGTGTTAGAGATTGTTTAGTTTGGATGGAGTACTTACCCTCATTCGCTTCCTTTTTTTCGCCGTGGATTGTCGATCGATCAGAACGTTGTATTTCGCTCTTGCTACCTCCTTTTGGATCGTTGTCTCTGTCCTCACACCTTCTAACACTCCTACGTTCGTGCTACGATTATTCGTTTCGTCATGTAGTGGTTATCGTCTGTGCACCACTCAGACGCTGCTCGCCACCTCGATGGACATACGCTTTGATGTTGTGACGCCATCCCAGAATTGAGATTCGATAACCAAATATTACCATTTGATCATGTGTTGCAAGTAGATTAACGAGAAATCTAACCCCAACCGTACCCCCAGGACCCCAACAAAACCAAAACCACCTCCGCCCGATTGAACCGATGTTCTGGGCGCTCAGTAGAGCCTCCGATGCATCCCAGAGATTGAGCTTTAAGAAGAAAAAATTTCACTTCCAGAACAAATCGAGAAACGAAATACTCCTTGGAATAGTAGGTCCTGGCAAGTGCAACTCCCTCAGCAGTCTCGCCGACGCCCGCGCCACTCTAGCAAGCTACGGCGCCAGGCTACCGGTGGATGGAGAACCCTCACTCAACTTTATCGCCAACATCCTTCTCGAATTCACAACAGCCGCCCCCGGCATCACACCGCTCCAAACAGAGATCATAAGAGCCATCGTCTCTTTACTGGATAGTGCAGCCATCGACTGCACCAACTCTGCCAGACCCCAGTCATTCCCCAGGGACCAGATCAGCGGACCCGAGGCCTCGGCCAAATCCCACAAGAGCCAAGTCCTCGCTCTCTCAAACCTCACGGACGACCTCAAAAATGCTATTGCCGCCTCAACGAAAGCCCTGGAAGACTGCATCAAAACCACCCATACTGCACTTGAAGCCTCCCCCCCAACTTACCAACCTCAGTCGTCTGATGCGGACATCGACAAAGCTAACTCTTCATTGCATTCGAGGTGCGGGATTACGACGCATTTCAAGCTCCCTGACTTAAGGAGTACATGAAGCCCTCACAGTAGCCATGCTTGGAACTCTGAAGTGGACATCCAGCTTTTCACAGAAGAAGGTCTGTTCTCACATCCCTTGAAATACGATGTACCCATGTCGTCCTTGTTATAGATCATTTGAGTGAACTGCCTTTTGAATATTCGACTGCCACCGTCAGAAGAACGACAAGTTATCCTACCCAACATGGCAGCTTTGCAGATATTTGGGTGTGCGAATTAATCTCGGAGCACTCCCCTTGCAAGGTGAGGTCAGTTCCAGGTTCGCGTTCACGCTCACTAATGTAATCAGGTCGCGGTGAAGGTGGTGAAGACCGGCGCCAATGACGACAAAGACCTAAGGTCTTACGAGAAGGTAATATTAGATGTCATCTCCTGGAATGAGGATGGGCCATTCATTCGTTTCAGAAACTCCGTAGGGAATTGAGAGTTTGGGAGAGATTATGGCACAGGAACATCGTGCCACTCCTAGGGGTGGTGTCTGGCTTCGGTCCCTTGCCAAGCATGGTCAGCCCGTGGTTCAGCAATGGATCTCTATCCCGCTACCTTGCACATCACCAGACATTGAGCTTGTCTAAGAAACACCAGTTGGTGGGTTCCAATTGCGATTTAGACGGTAATACACTCAATAGCTTCGCCGCAGCTTAAGGATACTGCGACTGGGCTGTCCTATCGTACGTACCAACTCCAGAACCATCATTGTGACAACTTCTTATCACGCCCCACAGTCCACAGTCAAGGCGTCATCCACGGTGATCTTCATAGCGTACATCACGTCGCTAAAATGGTATTTGAGAAAGAATATTGATCACTCTTCTACAGGACAATGTTCTGATTAATGAGGATGGGACGGCTTGCCTCACGGACTTTAGTCTCTCATTGATCATGGACTTTGTGGGGACGACATACCTGAAATCTAGCATCTGTGGCGGCGTACAGTTCACAGATCCCGCACTAGTTCAACGTATAGATAGTTCGCAGGACACCGTGTTCTACCCCACAAAGCCCTGTGATGTGTACTCGTTCGGGGGACTCATCCTCCATGTTTGTATGATCTGTTTCACTACTTGACCCCGCGTCTGATAGTCATTGGTAGGTCCTGTCTGGGAAGAAACCATATGAAGAGATTCATTCAGTTGCTGCCACTTTCGTGGCGATTTTGGGGGGAGTGCAGCCCCAGATACCGA
Source organism: Boletus subgraveolens (assembly GCA_038092555.1). NCBI lineage: Eukaryota > Fungi > Basidiomycota > Agaricomycetes > Boletales > Boletaceae > Boletus > Boletus subgraveolens. Next base: position 580 of record JBBPQP010001459.1, on the reverse strand, counting down.
CTCATGATAAGCATATTACTCAATGGCACAGATTATTGATCCAAAGGTGTTGGGATCCTAAAGAACCCAAACGCCCATTGGCTGATGATCTTGTGACGATGTTCGAGCCGCAGAAATGTCCGCCGTGACGTCCGAAAGCCCCTGGCCAGTGCCGCCTCAAGCGGACTTTTTTTTTGCCTTCCCGCTTCCTCGGCTGGACCAGGGAACCTTGCAGATAGCACATTACAGAGTACGAGTATTGTGTATTCATTTACCGCATCTTCTTTCTGTTGAGAGGGTCATCTTCCCTGCTCCATACATTCCTGACAGGTCTGTTCCGTAATGAGGTACGAGTGAAGCGACAGAGCAACATCTTTGGCCGAGCGACCGAAAGTGGCGCAGCAGCGCCTCTTCCTCTCGCGCCGCTCGCGCTCGCTGGCATCCGGTTGCACAGCTCGTGCTCGAGCTTTCACCCACCCACCACACCCTGGTCGGCCTCCCTATCGGTCGGCCGCCTTCTCCTCGCTCCACTGGGTTCCATGAACCCTGGCTTGGTGTGCGGGGTGTTTTCCCACCCACCTTCGCAGCTCACCATTTTCGG
>JBBPQP010001458.1:0-10174 GCA_038092555.1 Boletus subgraveolens | reverse complement strand
ATATATTGCTTGGGAAAATGTACAACTACTGGAATGATTTTTCCAATCAATGTACCACTATTTCACACAAATATAAACTCTGTCAATGTAAGCTAATTTACTTGCATGATTGCATTGACATGTTATGTATATGTCACATCTGGTAAATATTAGTGGTACTCAAGTAGGCTATTTTAAGGCTATGCTGGGCCTATTATCCAAACTGAAACATACATTTTCTGAGTGGAAAGTTCCCGACTGAGTTTGAAAACCATGCCTGCCTCCCACCTACCCTCTCAATGCTCTGCAAGGCTTGGAGCCTTGACCAACAACCCCTTTGTCTCTATCTTCATGGCTGAAAAAGACTGAGCAGGTCAGAAGGCCACTGCCACAAACCCTCCACAAGCCCCCCCAGCAACAGATGGTGTACCCACACCCCAGAAGAAGCAGCAAGCATGGGGTGCAAAGGCTACTATTGCACCTGCACCTTCTGCACCTGCACCTGCACTATTGGCCCCCATACCTGCTAAGAAATCATCAGCCCCAAACATTGTATGGGATGGGAGATGCACAGGTCTACTTGTTGATTGGATCACCACCCATGCTGTCGATCAACATATCTTATTCCATGATCGTTCATCATCCACATCTACTGCCATGCTCACTCCTGGGAACAAGGCATCTGGGAAAAACAAGAAGGATGTCTTAGCCACAATTACAAGGCATATCTTTGAAGCAGATCCTGACCACTCCACCACATACAGTATGCCAAAGATTCCTCAAGATATGTAACCTTAGTGATTAACCAGTTGAGTGCATGAGTACCTTCCTCAACTGCCACACCTTTCCTAACTTACTCAAATCTCTTCAGCCTTAATACAAACTATCATAAGCACTGTGCACAGTTCAAAAGCACAGGAGGTGATGTTTTACCTCAGGCCAACAACTCAGAGGCACCAGCACAGAATCTCCTGGTTATGTTCTTCACCTTTCTCCACTCTATTTCTTTCTAATTTCCTCCTAGAAGATATACTCTGTGTATTTCCCTACTACCAAGATCTCGATACCATCTGGAATGGCATCCCCTCATTTGATAGTGAACTTGTCTCCTTCAAACCAAATGTTAACCACACCAGAAGTCTGCTCAGCATTATCCAGCCCAAGTCCATTACCAACAAGAACATGGCTTCAAACAATGAGGAAGGAAACATGTGAGATGAAGTTGACCTTGATGGAGATAGAGACAGCATACTGGCACCTCAAGATAATATGGAAGATGTCGAGGGTCAAGGAGATGGGGTGGTGGAGATGGATCACAACTCAGAGGGTGAGTTTGATGATGATGAGCCTCCTATGGAGGATATAGTACCACTTTGCCAGGTATCCCCTGACACAGCTGCCCTCCTGTATCTTTTATCCAGGATCTTCCCACCCTTCTCCCTTCTTAGGGCAGCCACTTGATCCCTCTGGGTCCTACATAATTGAGATGCCTGCATTGGTGGTACAGCAATACGGTTCAAGACACACAATACCTCAACCTTATCTCGGAGTGCCCTGATTGCACCAAGAAGCTTGCAATAATGAATATCTGTTGCAGTTTCTGAGTCAACTCAGAATCATTATCTGATTCAAGATCAGAAAAGAAGGAGGTGATAGGGCTGGTGGGGGTGATGATGATGAGCTTGTGGTCCTCCTTGTCCTCCTTGTCCTCCTTGTCCTCTTCCAATTGGTGATGTAAGTTCTCAATCCTAGCAGTTAAGACTTTGAACTCTAATTGATTGAGATCAGACAGTATTCATTTTCACTGCAATATGCAAGGCATGGTGGTGGTAGGAGGTAAGGTTGAAAGACTATCAGTACCTTTTGCTATCATCTATCCATTCCCAATCCATTCTATTTTTTTTCACTCAATGGGGAAGGGCAATGTGCTGCCAAATTTGAACTCCACTTGTGCATATCTCAGAGGGGGGAGAGGTGTCCAACAACATTGCACACTCAGGATGTACAAATTGTAAAAGGCTTGTATGGGGACATAGGTACAAAATATGAATCTGGTTGTAGTCTATGTGACCATTTTCACAAAAACACAACAGTTGAGGAGATATACTTGTGAAATAGTACTTCTGTGGTAAATTATTTATTTTCTCAACCAAGAATACAAGCAGAACATTGAAAAACTTACATCCCAATGCAAAAATCACCACCCAGAACAGCTTGCTGGTTGTGAAATGGGGCAAACATCCATTGTGCTGAGTCCATGCTGACTAAGCTGATAAACACAACCCACAGATGCATCGTGATGCATTTATTAAGGCAATGCTTGTCAATGCATACCCATCACACAAAAAGTGACCACCAGATGTCACCTGGCTTGTCTCAATGCTATCTGGGAAGAGAATAACCCCCCTCCTTCCAACTCCATTCCTTATTCCTGCTTCCAACTCCATTCTTTATTCCTGCAGCCAAAGATGTGCCAAAAATAAAGAGAGGGAAGGTCAAGATTCTTCAAGAGGCTGTCAGGTGCTATATTCATGGTAAAGCAGTCCTGGGGGAATCATCACAATCATGACAAGAAGACTCATCTCAGAAAGGGGACTTCGATGAAGAGGAGTGATTGGCATTATCATATCATTCAATGGTATTTCTAATTTTTGCTTCTAATGCATCCTAACTGTCAATGATTACCTTATTACTGTTATACATAGCATACAATGCCCTTTTCTTTGTTTTTCTCACTTGATAGGACATCAAGATCATATTTGCCATTTGCCCTCACCATACACTGCTTAGTAATCATCATGGTTTGTTTGGAGGCATTGCCCTTCCCCACACTCAAGCTGGACTTAGCAGTTACAATGAGTCATGTGACCAGGTGGATTCCAGACCAGTGCTCAGCATCAGCTCAGTATTATTGGAATTTCAATTTAGTCACTAGTTCAGATTACAAAAATAGCCCAATAATGGCCAAAAATAGATCCAGCATAGCCTCAAAATAGCCTACTTGAGTACCACTATTGTTAGCAATGTCATTCCTATTATAATTGCTTATAATGTAACAAAGAAATGACAATGGTTTGCTAATATCAATAGCACAAATATTATCTCTGACAATGGCTATCAGAGATCAGCTGAAGGTGTGGGAAAAAATTTGTAAGTACTATACAGTACATGTTATATAAACTCAGTCACTTTGACTTTTAATTTTCTTCACTCTTGTCTCTGAGTTTCTTTCTCAGAGCAAGAGTCACTCTAGTTCTTAGAGTTCATGATCAGGTAAGTTTGCACTTGTGTAAGGACATTTGTAAGTGTTTTTTTAATACTTTTTTTCGCTTTTTTATATTTTTTAGTAGTTACAATGGTAGTCTATTCGTAAATAGTAATGTTGTAGATAAAGTTGATAAATATTATTTCTTTCCTTTGCATTAAATTGATAAGGTGGGTGAATTGAATCTATAGAAACCTAATGATAACTTTTGATCTGTGCTGTCAACCTTTCCAAAGATTATATAGGAGTATATTGTTATATCATATTATTAGCAGATGATATATCCTAGGTAAAGGTTAAAATACAGTAGTGGAATTATATTACCAAACAATCAACTCTAATTGTTACGGTTTTGGTACACCCCCGGTCTTTTTTCCTTATCCCACGACCCGGTGACCATCTCGTGACCTTGCCCGTCACTGACCACCCGCCCTGGCGCATCCTCACGCTCGTTTACTCGACGCCCTCGTCCTGCAACGGCTCGACTTTGCCCTCTCCAGCACTACCCCCGTGCTACCTATCCGACACAGCCGCCCTCCTGTGTCCTTCCCTCGATCCTCCCCGGATCTTCCCCGGAGCCCCCCAAGAGGTTCCCACCCTCTCCCTCCTTTAGGGCCACCTCCCCGCCCTTAGTTCTCCCTGCACTGCCCTTACAGTGCCCTCGTCGGATCCTCCCTGCACTGCCCTTACAGTGCCCTTGTCGGATCCTCCCTGCACTGCCCTTACAGTGCCCTCGTCGGACCCTCCCGGCACTGCCCCAGTGCCTTCCTCGCACAGACGCCCTCCTGTGCTCTCCTCGGCGATCCCCATCTCAGTTGAGGCCAGATCTCTCCTCAACATTGCCACCAACCTCGTGTTGCGCCACGACCTCACCTCTGTCTTGTGATCACCCACGTGCCATCACAACGCGTCGCGCCACGCTTATTCCCACGACGCGTCCTCGCGTTCGTGAACTTCCCATGCAGGACCCCTCCTGCCTAATCGGGCGATATCCTCGCCACACTGGTTCCGGGTTTCCTATTGCGGTTACGGACTATTACTATATCAGGTTGGACTGTGCACAGACCTCCCTTACTTAATTGGGATATACCTGCCCTAAAGCCCTTACGGCCGGGGTATATAAGTTCGAGCTCCTCTCGAACCTCTCTCTCTCTCCAACCTTGATCTGACACCTAAAGTGTACACCTTACTGGTTACTCTTGTGGTATTCATCATCCGTTCCCTGCAACATTCCCTTGCTTGATCTCTTCCTCGCCCTCCCTTCTTTCCTCCTTCGTTGAAGGACTCTGTCGACACCTTAGATCCCCTAAGGTCTTCAAGTCGAGCGACTTTGTCGCTCTCTTCTCCAACGGCCTGCCGCCGTTGGCTAGTCACTAGGTTCTCCACCCCCATACGGAGAACTCGTCCCGCTTGACGACGACCTCGCCACCCTCGGTCCACTCTACGGTCAAGGTCACTGGACCTCTCCCACCTAGGACTCTCGGTCGTCGTCTACCTGGGATTACTACTCCTAGTAATCCTCGTCGTTCGTCTCCAGGCTCGCGTCAAGCCTGAAGGAATCCTACGCCGTTAGGATCAACAAGAGTTAGGCTTAAGGCGGCCTTACACTTCGTGTCTACTTGTACGCCTACCGGGTGGTAGTCGTAACACTAATAATGTTTATAAATTCTAATTTATAATAAGAACTGGCTTTTAAGATACTTTAGTATAATTTTTCTAGTTATTGTTAATGTCTTTTGACCTATATCTGCATATACATATATTTGATTAGCTTCTTGCTCATAATAATTGTTGAGCTTATAACAAATGTAGAGTTTATAATGACAATATATAATATTATCCAAACTTTTCAAATTCACTGATGCACTGGCTTCAGGATCAAACATTTCAAGTCTTTGGTGATGGACAAGTTTCATTGCAGAGCAGGGTAAGTACCAGTTGGCACCTGGACCCCATTGAGCTCAAGGGCTAATTTGTCATTGTCAACAGGGCTATAGTCCTTGTGTAATCCACAAGTTGGGTAGGTTCCCAGGAGGAGAATCCTATCCTGGGCTTCAATCACCACCAGTCATCTCCTTTGACTATATCCCCACACTATGTTTTGGGAGTATCTCAATCTTGTGCGATTAACCATCCATAGCTCATACTGGATGAGGTCATTTTCATCCTCTTCTATATCACAAAACCTAGGAGATAGATCTTTGTGCAATGGGGGTTCATTCACAAGAATGTCATATCCCTGAATTGCTTGGAAAACCCTTGTCTGGTACCAGCTAACCAAGTCAAAGTGCTCCCACCTCAACAAGTGGTGTGGGACCTCAGTTCATAGTTCCAGTTCCTGATCCCAAATAATGTGACTGACTTGGTTGCCTTCTTTCCTAGATATGCAATTGAATCTGTGCAAACATCCTAATCCACACCATCAGGGGTTAAAGGTGTTCATTAGTATTTCCTCAATGCATCAAGCTACTGCATTGCTCATGATGGTCAATCTGTCTCTCCTTGTGTGAGTTGACTCTTTGAGTCCTCTGAAAAGTTGTTGATTTGCTAACCACTCTCCCATTCAAAAGGAACGGTCTTTAAGCAGACATGAATTAATCAATGTGTCCCAGTCTGGTTCAAGTCCTCTGGTATCATTGCATATGATATGTTCCATATTGCTCACTTAGTACACAGTAAAGTGATCTTGTTGATACAATCACCCAACTGACACATCATCCCCAGGGTACAGAGCACTCATAGCAAGAATGTGCTTGGCTCATCTGGCTAGCAGGTCTCCCATACTGCTTCAGTACAGTTCAGGTTTGTTGGTTTCAAATGAGTCAGTCATCAGTTCACAAGATCCCAACTGAAGGCAATCAACACATTCTGTAGTATCTGCCAACTCCCTCAGGTGCTCCGAATTGGGTGCTAACCAAACACTGAAACTCAACACTCCTCCAGGAGGATGGCCATTACTATTGCCTTGAATCATTTTGCCATTCAGACAGTCATTTGCAAAGTGACCATCATGGCTGCATTTGAGACACAGGTGGTTGGACATCCAGCAGTTATATTCCTCTGGCTAGTGGGTCTCTCATATGGCTTCAGTAAAATTTGGGTTCATTGCTTTTAAATGACTCAGTCATAAGTTCACAAGATCCCAACTGAAGGCAATCAACATGTTCAGTAGTGTCTGCCAATTCCCTCAGGTGTTCTAAGTTGGGTGCCAACCAAACACTAAAACTCAACACTCTTTCAGGAGGACAGCCATTACTGTCACCTTGGATCATTTCACCATTTGGACAGTTGTTTGCAAAGTGACCATCATGGCCACATTTGAGACACAGGTGGTTGGACATCCAGCAGTTATATTCCTCCTTCAAGAGATTGAATTTGCTGGTGGGTTGCTTCCCAGATTTGTTGGTTTTCTTATCTCTCTGATCACCCTTCTTGAAGGGCTTGCCTCTTTGCTGATTAGGTTGACCCTTTTTCTTAGAGCAGTCAGGCTCGTTTTGTGGCAGATTTGAACCATTTGAGGTAGGTGGGCTGGAGTTAGGCCTACTAGGGCCCCAACCTCCCCTTTGTCCCTGACCAGAGTCTCTGAACCGGCACTCATCCCAGTTCCCAATGGAATGCACAATCTTGATTACTTCAGCTGCAGCTATGACTTCACTCAAAGAAGACTTCTCAGGATTTAACTTATTCTTCCATAGCTTGGCTTGGACCTAATGCTGGAATCCTGCCCAGAGCTTGGTAATCATTTCTCTTTTGCCAATATCACCTATCAAGTTCCACAGCTCATATAGCTCAGATATGTACTCTTGAACAGTATGTTCTCATTGCAAACAGTCCACCAACTTTCAATGTTGCTTAGTATGGAAGTTGACAGGGAAACAGCTGTTGAACAGCTCCAAGAAAAAGTCATATAAATCCCATTTCTCAAGATCACCAGCTACCTCTCTGATGTAGAACTCATGTGCTTTTCCAACAAGGTAATGAGATAACATGAAGACTTGCTTATGAGGTTCTACTTGGCCAGCTTCAACATACCCAGCTCCTTTGGTAAGGAACCAGTGGTAAGATCTAGAGTCAGGGGATCCATCATACTTTGTAGGCAGAATAGGTTTGAGCCTCCCATACCTGGTTTTTGCTCTTTATGCTTCAGATCTTGAGCGCTTTCACTTACAATGGTTCTTCAAAGCTGATTACTTTTGTTTCTTAGTAGAACTATGCTTCTTATGCTTGATACAGCAATGTCTGGGTCTCTCATTGGATGATGATGACATGGTGGTCTCAGTAGAGCTCTCTCAATCCTTGTCCTCCAAGGTCAAGCTACTATTGCTCAAGGGGGATTCTGATCCCCCCGATCTGTCTGAGTCCACTCAATCAGCTTGAGATCTCCCAATATGCCCAAGTGCTCTTCCAAGGTAGCTAGTGGGCACAATCTGCTGTGTGGGTTTGATAGCCCTTATCTTAGACCTCCTAACCTTCTTGTTTTTAGCATTCAAAGCATTCTTGATGATATCCTCAATAGAATTCTCCCTATGTTCAGGTATGTGTTTCTTTCCTTTGCAAGCAGGCTTAGATCTCTGACCTTTCCACTTGCTTCTATCCATAGCATCTGTCATCTCACTAGACAACAGATCAGTCAATTCTGACTTGAAAGAGTCAAGAGCATGTTTTTCAGGTACATTTTCATTTCGTCCTTGGACACATTTACACTGATCATTCCATTCTTTGAGTCAAGCTCTTTGTGTGTCCACATTGAGCTCTTGCTCACTCAGTCAGACACCTCCCCAGTTCCTAGGGTTGGTTCCTTTTACCTTTTGTTGAGATGGACCAATGCTCTCAGATTCAGATGAGTAACTCTCTACAGTCACCTTGACCTTTTTCATTCAAGTACTGATCCATTCTCTGTCCTCAGCGGACAGACTCAACTCAGTGGCTTGTAGTGCTGAGGTGATTTCATGATTATAATGCCACACATCATCAATCCTGGTTTCTCATCCCTTAGATGCACGTTGCCTTCAGGATGTCACCATAGTCCAGTTGGTCCCTCCCCCATTCTCTCCTTGAGGTGAGTGAGGTGCAGTGGAAACAATTACATTTGGTGTAGCAAATAACTGACAATTCATACTAGGGCTGTCTGTCCCCAAGTCACCACTCTCCAATGTTCTCATCAGGGGGCTCAACCTCATGATCATGACATCACAGTATGATGATCTTGCCTCTTCTGGCAGTTCTCCACCTCATCCAACCAGCAGAATGAAAGTGGATAGAGTAGGGTGAAGAGATGACTCACTAATCAAACACCTGTTGGAATATACTTGAGATAGGTAGCTTATGTAATGACTACCTTATTAGATACTTTGTACTGTAGGCTTTTGCTCAGTGACTACACTGAGCAACTACAGCTTATTTGCTACAACACCACAACTGGGGATCAGGCATGGATCACCCCTTGAGCATAGCACTGCAAAGAGCATATCTAGGCATTGCTAGATAAGGATGAATTGTGGGTTTTAGGTGGTATTTAGATCTTGGATCCAGGGCAAGGATGGCATCGAGTTGGTGGGCCTTACCAACAACAATCCAAGGCTTGTTCAGTGGGGTAGAGATAAAGACAAAGTAAAAAAGGCTTTGTAAACTGAAAAAAAGATGTAACAAGCACTACAATTGAGATGCTTAAGTCACATGGTAAAAAGAAGAGTCACTGGCATGCTCTCGAGTTCAGTGGCTCAAAGCCAGGGTAGTAGTTCAAGAGGGACTGGGGGGAATACACATAGTAGCTACTCTTAAATACCAGAAGATAGCTGTCAAATACAATATGTTCCTGGAGATGAACAGGTGTCGAGTTGAATTGGCAGGTGAGCGTGATAACGATGTCAAACCGTTACACGACACGTCACGCGTCACCACTTAGTGTTACTCAATGCCCAGCATGAATCCATTTCATCATCATCCAAGATCTGAGTCTCTGACCTTCTTGCACATAGCCATATCGTCGCAACACATGCGCGCGATGTCCGAAAGGTTGGGCGGAGGGTACTTATCAATGGGGAAGGGCCGATCGAAAGGTCTTCAAGTTCTAGAACTCCTCCCGGCCCCTTTTCGAAGTACGACATTAAGTTTAAAAGAGAACAGCGGCGAGTTTTCCGCTGATGCCTTATTGGCGTTAATTGCAAATGTTAGCATGAGGCATGTGCATGAAAGATGGTCGGATGCGGTAGAGTTATGAGATTTTTTGGTGTTTACCACCATAAGGTTGTCATGTACACAATAAACCGCTTCTCGTTCGCCATCCCGCATCGCATGGGCCGTGAACGTTTCTTGTACTCTGCGGCGCTTTTACGGCGAAGGGTCCACAGAATCTCCATTGCCCACTCTTCTCTCTCTCACTAGCAAGCTATGCCAGACCTCAAACCGTACACTGGCCCTACTAAACTCGTTATTGCGTTCGATATTGGTACGACCTTTAGTGGTATCTCATACTGTATCCTTGAACGAGGACGAGTTCCTGAGATCCTTGGAGTCTCGAGGTAAGTTCTTCATCTCTTTCTATTGATCTGTTTTGACTGGCCTTAGATTTCTTGCGCAGGAACTGGTCCGCGGTGGCCCAAAGGTACCATCTCTCTTGTACTATGACCAGAGTGGCAATGTCATGGCGGCTGGCGCTGAGGTGCTCGCTGAAGGCAAAACTGAGGCGGCGCTGACAGAGGGATGGGCGAGGGCTGAATGGTTAGCTGTTACTCACGTTGATGCATTCGCTGAATTCATACTCACGAAATCCAGGTGGAAGCTTCACCTTCGCCCGAAGCATTTAGCATCCTCTATTAAACTGGACGATGATTTACCCCCACTCCCCCCCGGAAAATCTGCCGTCGACGTTCTCTCAGATTTCATCAGGTATCTCTTCCAGTGTGCCAAGATCTACATTCAGGAACGTCA
>JBBPQP010001457.1:0-10177 GCA_038092555.1 Boletus subgraveolens | reverse complement strand
TATATATTAGGGCGCCGCCTGTATCCTTCTCTTTCTCTAACCTTAATCTACACTATTTCGTGTGGACTTCTGTTCCTCGAGATCCCCTCCCTCGTGCCTCGCCTCACCGCTGTCTCATCCTCTATCATTCCAACTCTTGGCCAGTCCAAGTACTGCTAGCATCTGCTAGGCCGTTCACACTTAACTCCTCCCCGGAGTCGACCTAGTGTAGGAATGAGGTCTCAACTTAACTCCTAGTAGGAGAGGCCAAGTCGACGACACACGAACGTGTACCATTGTTACAGGTCGTAACAGGAATACAAATAGAATTTGATTTTGATTTGGAAATAAATACAGGAGCAATCATTACAGAAGGTACTGACGTTGGTTCAGTCCTTCCTCCTAAAAATGTGCCAGCGCTTGGGAGCTCTTTGCACCACCGGGTGCCCTCGTATCTCTCCCATCGGAGTGGTTACCGGCCAGAGATATGGATGTGGGTTCCTCTTGGGTTTCGAGGATATGGACGTGTTCATCATCCCACATAGCGGCTTCCTGTCCCTCCAAAGGGACACCCTCTTCGTCGAGGGTCACATCAAAGGAGGACCTCAATGTCCTCAAAATTTCGTCCCGACTTTGCCCATGCGAAAGGTCTTTAATGAATTCATCCAGCAGGTCTGAGGTGGTAGAGGATGGTCTTCCAATGGGGGGTTGGGTCTCCACAGCTCTGGTTCTCACTCTGGTAGGTGGACTGTCGTTTTTCTGATAGTCTGGATGATTCTTCGTAGAACAGCCTTTCCTTTTGCAAATGAAACACCTATGCTCCCGGATACACTTGAGACGTTGGCTAGGACTGAGGGTGATTTTATCAACATCCATAGTATTGGAATCGCGAGCATGACCATGGCCTCTGTAAGCCGGTTTCGGTCCTCTCCTGATATTTTGGATCCGCTTGTAGTTCCCCTCGATTTCGGACAATTTCTTGTAGACATTCTCCATCGAGGTGGCAGATTGGAGAGTTCCCAACATGGTGAGTTGGGTGGCGATCTGCAGGTCAAGTCCTCGCAAGTACCATTCCAAGAGAGCGTTGAGGTCTGTGATCTTGGATCATATGGAGAGGAGCGAGAAACTTGAGACATATTTCTCAAATCCTCTGGGGTCTCTAGTGTCCTGTATGAGTGAAGAGAGTTCCACTTGTGCCTGGGCAGCAGTGTCATAAGGAGTGAAGGTGTTGGTGAATGCTTCCTTGATCGTGCCAAAGTGGGTTTGTCCATGGGGGATCTTGCCATCCTTAATTTTGGCAAGCCACGCTTCTGCGAAGGCCTTTCCTCGTCCTTTCTGCATTCTATTGAGAAAGACATAGGCCTTGGCGAGGTCTCTGAGCGTATCATTGAGGGTGAAGTAGCCCTCCATAGCCATGAGCCATCTGTTTGCATCTGCGGATTCTCCAGAGAACTCCTCAGGTAGGGCAGCTTTAACTCCAGGCATGTCGTTGTCGTCTTCATCGTCTTCATCTCCTGGTTCAGGGTCGTTGGGTGGATCCGAGAGGAGGTCAGTTCTTCTAACAAAATTTTCATATGTCTGTCTGTCGTCATCAGGGGAAGAGTCTTCTTTAGGGGCTTCAGAGATGGGAGGTTGGATGGGGATGTCAACCTGTATCTCAGGTTGTTGGTGGTGTCCACTAGAGAAAGCTCTGGATAGAGTGGGAGATGGAGTGGTTTGATGAGGCGGAGGAGCAAAGGTTCTGGTTCTTGGTTGGGAACTAATCCTTCGAGAGGATTGGAGAGAGTCGGAGTGAGGAATGGGAGAGAAGGTGGAGGACAGGAGATTAGGTTGGGGAGGGGAGATGCATTGTTCTTTGTTGGAAGAAGCTTCTCTATCTCTATAGAGTAGAGAGTCTAGGCATATGGACCTCGTCTTGCTCGGTATCCTAGACTACCACCAGGTAGTCTCCAGGGGGTTCGGGCTTGATAGCACCAGTAAGGTATAACCTTGATATTTTGTTACAACCAGTAACAATGGTATACGTTCGTGGAGAACCGTGTCTTGTTCCTACACTTGGGCACCTCCGTAAAGGAGTTAAGTGTGAACAGCTTGACCTAAGTCAACAGTACTGGGACTGGCCCAGAGTAGGAAGAGTAGAGGATGAGGCAGAGGAGAGGCAAGGCATGAGGGAGGAGATCTCGAGAAACGATATGACAACACGAAATAGTGTATATCAAGATTAAAGAAAGAGAAGAGTACAGGCGGCACTCTAATATATATACCTGGGACTCTAGGGCAGGTATCGGAGTCCTAAGGATAAATAAGGTAAGAGATGTGTTGTGTTGCGAGGCACGTGAGGTAAACAAGATGGATATAATGGGGAGACACATAGCCATAAGAGAGGCTATGAAGGAGGCAGTGTCATTGTGAGTCAGAGATAGTAAAGTAAGAGTCAAAGGAGAAACCCAAGAGGCGGTGTGGAGGGAAGTATCCAGAGGCGATGAAGGAGATGTCTGTCCCGATAGGAATAGCCTTATTCCTCAAAGAGGGACTTGTCTAGGAGGTCGGCCCACGTGGAGGTTGGGATGTGATTGTCCCATAGGTTGGAGAATAGGAAGGCAAAGAGGGTGGCACTGGGATGGTTGAGATGGGAAGGTGGGGTAACCGACGAAGGAGTTGGAGTTAGTGGATGAGGAGGAGGAGACATAGAAGGAAATTGATTAGGGGTCTCCTCCTTAACTGTAACAGAAGGAAATTGTCTGCGAGGCCCAGTCGATTGTGGGATTGTGGCACTTGAGCCAGTCATAACCAAGGAATAATGAATGCATTCCAAGGTCGGTCACCACGAGTAAGAGCTTCTCAATGTGGTCCTGGATGGAGAGTTCCACCAGAACAAAGTTGGTGATAGTGCCCCTTGAGTTAGGAGTGCCATCAGCATTGTACACAGGGATGAAATGAGGAAGTTTGTGAGTTGGGATGTTATTCCACTTCACAAAGGAGGCATCAATGGTTGACCCAGTGCAACCTGAGTCAATGAGGGCATTGGCCTCAATTGTTCTTCCATTGTCCAGTAGCATCCCTACATGGATGGTCAGTGAGCAATCATCCTTTTTTGAGATTTTCTTATATCATGGCTTGCTTTGCAGCTTGCACAATGACAGGTGGGCCTTGATAGGAGACATAGCACTTATCTCAGTGATCAGCTGAGATGTGACTTCTGCTTGTGTTGTGTTGTGTATGAATGATTGGAGGTGACCCAATGCCCTCTTTTTGTCTGTGTTCTGACATATTTGTTGAATCCATTGGGTAGACCAAGGATCCACTGTGTTCAACCATGAGGAGCACTTGCTCCTTTTCTCTACCGTTTGACTTTCGGTATCCTTTTCTTTAACCAGAGGTGCAACCAGTGTCTCTTTCTTTGCCATTTTGGGGCATTGTAATATAGTCGGTGGAGGGCACTCAGCAGCCACATCACATGTGGACTCAGTTGGTTCCTCTACTTGCAACATGGAAAATGGATTCAACAATGACTTAGGTGTTGTACAAGATGAAGTAGTAATGTTTGTAGAGGTAGACGACTGGGCTACTCTATATTTGGAAAAACCTTTTTGGTGATCTCTGCCACCTTCTTTGCAAGCTCCCTAGGAGGCTCATATTCTATCATATGTCCATTGATCTCAAATGTGTAGACTTGACAAGGGCACAGTTTGATGTGAGTGGAATAGGGCCAAGCCTGATCTTTCCCTTTCTTTGCACAGCTAATGCACTTGCCGATGTCCATTGAAGCACCTGCTCCTGAAAATGTTCCCATTGCATTTGGGTGGTATTGGTACAGAGGAGCTGCAGTTTTTGCTGGTGCAATGGTTGCAGGTACCGTTGGGTGGGATTGTTGTTGAGGGCAATGGGGAGTCCAAGAGGTGGTGTGGAGGGAGGATTTCTTTGCATCATTGAGGGTTTGGAGGGAGTATTCAGCTCAGATGAGCTCCTTCTCCCATACACGAACATCGTGTTCATTGACAATACATACCAGGGATTTGACTAATGACGAACTCCACATACTTGAACTGGACTCCGTTCCTCACAATTTCAGTGAGGTGAACACTGTGTGATTGGATGTTCCACTTGGCCTCGATGATGAGCATAGACATCTTGATGAAGAAGTCCTCAATTATCTTGTTGGTGGTTTGCTTCAGGGTGCACAGTTTCCTCTCTGTGTCCCATTGCAGTGACTTGGGTTGGAACATTTCTACAAGGATGTCCCAGAACATGCTGAAGGGGTATTGGTCCGGGTTGTCTTCGTTCTGGATAATGAATAAGTCAGCGAATCGCCCTGCAACATTGTTTCCAGTAAGAAATGAGAGGACAATGGTTATTTTCTGTTGGTCATCCAAGACTCCTTCCTTGAAGGAATGCAGATACATCCTCATGGTTCACACCCACTGCACAAAAGTGTCCTTGTTGCCATTGAAGTAGGCAGGCTTGGGCAGCCAATTCTTCCCTAAGCGGCCTCCAGATGAAGGAAGATTGACTTGCAGGTGGGGGGTGTGCATAGATCTATACACTCCCTCCTGCACTTGGCACTCTGCAGCCAGTGGCATTCAGGGTGTGGATTCAGACAGGAGAGGTCAGGAAGTACTCCTAGACAATCCTAACGTTGGTCGGGTATAGGAGGGGGGCTGGAGACTGGACAGTATTTTGATTGCATTGTAGGAGATCAGTGGTGGCGGGCCAGCCCCACAAGCACTGATCAAGTAGCTTGTTGTCCATTTGGCATACTGGGCGAAAAACTCCAATACTTGCTCCTTGATCAGTCTCACCACTGACTCTGGAGTCTCCCTCCTGTCGATATATAGAACCTGTTTCAGAGCCATCGGCGGGAAAGTTGAAGTACTAACGGGAGTTGGAGGAAGATGAATGTGATACAGACAGGAGTCATTGAGTCAGGATCAGAGTTGCAGGATAGGCTGCATAGCCTGGGGAGCATGGATGGTAGAGGGGGTTGTTGTTCCCAAGATTGACGCCGCTTGTGATGTGGGTCAGGAGGTCATTATAGTACAATGGGATGTGAATGATATTTGAAGAGGAAATGATGGCGAATTTATGGAGCTTCTGATTGTACTGTGTTATGCCAAGTGGCCTGCCAGGCTAACCAGTGAGCTTGTTGGACTAAGTGAGTTTCAAAAGCTCTAATGAAACACCAACCAGGTTGTCGGTGGTTATGGATAACTTTCTCTTGAAGCTTTGTGAGTCTTTCAATCTCTTTGTCAGTGATGGGGTATGCAGAATAAGGGATGTGGACATCAGGATATTCATCAAGAGACCAATGAGCTCTCTCAATAACTTCAGAGAAAGTAGGATGGGAGAAAGTCACTTCGACTTCTTGAGACGCAACGACCAAGCTCCTGCTTACTCGTCTAGTGGACAACTCAGCCAGGATCAGGTCCAAAGGTGTTGGAAAGTGGGGATAGAGAAAACTAGAAGCTTGAGAGCTTCTTTGGCTTGTCAGATGTTACGACTACCACCCGGTAGGCATACAAGTAGACACGAAGCATAAAGCCGCCTTGAGCCTAACTCTTGTTGGTCCTAACAGCATAGGATACCTTCAGGCTTGATGCAAGCCTGGTGACGAACGACGAGGGATACAAGCAGGAGTATCCCGAGGAGGACGGCGACCGAGAGTCCTAGATGAAGAAGGTCTTCAGACCTTGACTGAGGTGAGGACGACGAGTAGCGAGGTCGACGTCGGACTGGGCGAGTTCTCCTGGTGGGGGTGGAGAACCTAGAGACTAGCCAATGGTGACGAGCTGTTGGGGAGAGTAACGGAGTTACTCGACCTTGGGGACCTTGAGGGAAATTCAAGGTGTCAACGGCAGAGCCCTTCAACAAAGGAGGAGAGAGGGGAGGGTGAGGTAGAGATCAAGCAAGGGAATGTTGCAGGGAACAGATGATGAATACCACAGGAGTAACCATAAGGTGTACACTTTAGGTGTCAGATCAAGGTTAGAGAGAGAGAGGTGTTCGAGAGGAGCTCGAACTTATATACTCCGGCCGTAAGGGCTTTAGGGCAGGTATATCCCAATCTGGTAATGGTGGTCCGTGCGCAGTCTAACCTAATATAGTAAGAGTCCATATCTGCAAAAGGAAACCCAGGAGCAGTGTGGCGAGGTTATCGCCCAATTAGGCAGAAGGGGTCCTGCATGGGAAGTTCACGAGCGTAAGGACGTGTCGTGGGAATAAGCGTGGCGTGTCACATCGTGATGGCACGTGAGTGGTCACAAGGATGAAGTGAGGTTGGGGCATGACACGAGGCATGTGGTGATGTTGAGGGGAGATCTGGCCTCAACTGAGGTGGGGAATCGCCGAGGAGGCACAGGAGGGCGGCTGTGCAAGAAGGCATTGAAGGGCAGTGTCGGGGAGATCCGAAGGGCATAAGGGCAGCCCTAAAGGAAGAGGAGGGTGGGAAATCCCGGGGAGGATCTAGGAAAGATCCAGGGAAGATCCAGGGATAATCCAGGGAGGATTGGGGAAGATCCAGGATTGGGACACAGGAGGGTGGCTATGTCAAGAGGTACCAGGGAGAGTGGTACGGGAGGAGGTAAAGCCGGGTCGTTGCAGGACGTGTCGCGTCGAGCGTAAATGAGCACGAGAATGTGCCAGGGCGAGTGGTCAGTGACGGGAGAGGTCACGAGTTGGTATGCGGTCGAGGATGAGAGAGAAAAAGACCAGGGGGGTTGTACCAAAACCGTAACATCAGAGGGAGACGAGGCTAGATGCTTGATGTCAGCACTACTAATGTGTAGCAACAGATGATGGTCTCACAGTCAACAAGCATGTAAGTCAATTTTTCTTCCAGACTTCACATGGAATATCCCTGGTGCACTTTGGGAGGTAGCAACATTATCCTTATTTAAGACAGCGGACGACCATATGCATAGTATGAAAGCTACTATCAGTGTTTGCTTGGTGCTAGTCCGATCCTAGTTTATGTCTAGGTGATAGATTCCCTTTAACACTAGGATCCATGTATAACACAGTGATGAGAGAAGAGGCAGGACAGCGACGAGCAAGAAGTGTGCCATTGAAGGCAAGGATAGAGGATGGGGGTATCAGAACTATCTGCATCCTCACAGAGGAATATGTGGGGTGACAGCAGTATGGAGAATGATGGTCAAGTGGGAGCTACTCACAGACCTGTGAAAGAGGTGGTAGTGGCAAGAAGTGGCAAGTGACAACCATTAGTCTCTACTACATACAATAGAGTAGGACAGATAGCAGTGTCAGAGTAGAGGTTGAGGAGCAAGAGGATGATAGTTCCTTGAAGCATCACAAATCCCGTAGTTGTATAGACTAGAACAAGGACACAGAAAAAGGAATTGTAGTGCTATTAAGCACCTCTGTATAAAAGTACAGGTGATCACTATCCTACAGTAAAAGGACAGAAAGGTCCAGTATATGTACTGTAGATAATAAGGTTAAAGAGGAGTTGGAATGTATATGAACAACTCCTTATGGTAAAGCCCTAAGACCTATAGATAAGAGGTCTTATCACTATAGGTTAGACTACATGGTAAAGGCTAGAATATCACGTCATAGATAAGGATAGAACCTTATAGAACTTCATAGAAGTCTCCTATCATCCAGTATGACCCGGAATACCCTGAGACCTGGGTAGAGGGCATGATGTCATGGTCTAGACATCAGGGTGAAGGGTATGACACAATATCTGTCACAGAATGTGATAATCTAGAACTGTATGACTCATAGGTCATGTCCCGTTAGGACTGTAACATTCTAGGTGCTCTGTAAGATCTAAAATGGTCTAGAGCTGGTCTAAGTCTAGATCAGAGTCTAGTACTTAGCCCTAGCCAGTATACCATATCTGGTAGAAGTCCAGATTGGTCTGTCAACCATTAGTGAATATGAATAGCATACTGAATCAGGATACTGTGGACATAGAATGTGAAAGTATGAAATATAATACCACAGTTCTGACAGGGGGAAGGGTAAACAGTAAGGTATAGTGAGAATTGGATTATATCAGGACCGTCAAGAGAGACCTTAGGGAATACCCTTCAGGGGATGCTCAAGAGTGAAGACAATCCAATTCTGAGGAGAAACTATCTACAATACAGGTTGAATATATATATGCTACAAAGTATGCTGACTAATTGTAAGTAAGTGATCAGAGAAGTATCAGGAATCTTCTATGAAGTTCCATGACCTTCTGTGACTGATGGGAGAGGTGAAAATGTGAAAGGTGAAAGAAATGAAAAGAGGTTCTGACATGGTTCACAAAATCCCCACCATGATTGGGAGGATGATAAAGTCAATTCGGAAGACTTGCCTGGAATACCCGCACCTCACAAACTCCACAACACCCTAGACACACAAAGCGAAACAGCAGGCGGCGCAAGAGTGGATCATCACCAATGGAGACGGCGTGAATAGCACACCCACAACCGCACCTTTGGTCACCATACATATGACAATCCACACGTGTTCACCTTTTTTTATTGTTGCTGTCATGGATCTTGTCAAAGGCGTGGTCAGAGAAGCCGTATGATTATTGCAGATTAATTGACCATCCATCTTGTTTTCTCCATTAGTGCCATCATCCAGCAGATTTCTGTCTTTTGGGTTATGCGCACATAATAGCTGCGACCGCGTTCGGCCTCTATGTGTCAAACATGTTCGGTCAGCGTTACGCCACGTCTGTAATGACCGCGCAGACAAGCCCCACCTGACACGTTCCAGGGCGCAAACCGATCCTTTACTCGTCCATACTCATATTTCTGGTATGTGCTCCAAAATGGCATGTCCTTTGGGTGCTCATCTGCCCGTTTTCAGATCGGATCCCCCATGTGTGGAGCAGCACAGAGTATGCCGTAGTTGATCGTGTCCAGAACAATCCAGGGTAGCGGAGCCGGTGGAATTATGCAGCTCATGGTCATTACCATTTTGGACATTGTGCCGCTAAAAGAGTGCGTGACAAAATAGACTTGCCCTATCTCACTGACCGTCATACAGTCGAGGTCGGTGCGCTGGGTTGTTTGGTGCAACGTACGGCGCTGCAAGGTAAGATCTCCCCTCATCATAACCTTGCACGTTCGCTTATAAATCGACTTTGACAGTATTGTGGGACCACTTCTCGGGGGTGTGCGTTGGTGCTCTTTGTTCGTCGTGCTGTTTGCTCACACGTCATAAAGGCATTTGCGGAACATGTCTCTTGGAGATGATGTTTCTTTATCAACCTGTATGTCGTGGTTATTATCTGGACTCCCATGCTTCACGCTGACAACCGTCCCCAGCCCCGCAGGTGGTGTTGCAGCGGGTATTCTGTTTATTTTCCTTAATCTCAATCCACATAAAACACAGCCCATTCGGGATCCGCTCGCCGAACTCGATTCTATTGGACTCGTTAGTTTCGTCGCCGGTGTCGTCCGCTTGCTGACCGGCTCTGACTTTAGTCAGACAACATGTGAGTATCAATATTGTGGCCGCCTTGTCACACCGTTTGTGTTGAACGTTGAGGCGTGGGTTAACAAACTGGTGTTGGTGTCTCCAGGGTCGACCGCAAAGATGATTGCTCCGCTTGTTATTGGCATTTCATTGCTCATTGTTGGTGGAATCAATGAAGTCGTTACGAAGCGCTCCGCAATTATCCCTGCACGTTTGTTCAAGGTGAGCTGTCATGCTACCTGGTTCAAAGTGCATCTAACAGTGTGTCGAGACTCGCACTACTGGCATCATTCTCGTCACTGTTTTCCTTCATGCCGTCGTCTTCTTTGGAACTGCATAGTGAGCGATGACAGCTCAAACACCACGATTTTCGATTGAACTTAACGCACAGTTATTTACCCTTGTATTACCAAGGTTGGTCTTTCCTTTAACTGCGCAAGCACGAGAACTGATCCGTGTTAGTGCTCGGAGCATTGGCCACCGGTTCCGGAATCAAGTACGCAACATGCCCTCCCTGTATTCCTGTCAACCCACGTTGCATATATAGGTTACTCCCCTTCTCACTCGGGACTGCATCATATCCATTGTTTCTGGATTGATCATGTCGAAGACAGGGAGGTATCGTCCAATTATATGGGTAATATACACCATGATGACCCTCGGGATGGGCCTCATGATCATGCTCGACTATAACTCAAGCCTGTATGTATCTCGCATTTACGATTTCTTGTCGTCATGCTCAATCAATTTAAAGCAC
>JBBPQP010001456.1:0-10187 GCA_038092555.1 Boletus subgraveolens | reverse complement strand
CTGCGAATGTCACGAAGGAAGCTGTCAAGGTTTTCAGAGAACGCAACAATCCTCCTGGAGGTCGTTTGCTGCAAGTATCTTCTCGGACGGCTTTGAAGGTCGTGCCCGGCGTTGCGCACTACGCTGCTGCGTACGTGGTCTCGGATTTACTGCGATTCACAGGCTGACTAACTTATTTCTCTAAAGCAAAGCAGGTAATGGATGTTTTCGAATTACAGGAAGCACGCCGCTGACTGGAGCGATGTAAGCGCTTGAGTGTCTCTCAGAAGGCTTGGCCGCCGAACTTGACCCCAGCTGGAACATCAAGGTTTGCTTCATCTCGCTACCAGAAGCCTTACTCGTGTAACACCGTTCCAGATATCCATTATCCAACCAGCTCTCTTTCGGAAAAATGCACCGTGGAACACCGCTGTTGACCCCATTCATCCCGCATACAGTGATTCTTATCTTCCATC
Source organism: Boletus subgraveolens (assembly GCA_038092555.1). Taxonomy (NCBI): domain Eukaryota; kingdom Fungi; phylum Basidiomycota; class Agaricomycetes; order Boletales; family Boletaceae; genus Boletus; species Boletus subgraveolens. The sequence continues at coordinate 9,732 of JBBPQP010001456.1, read as the reverse complement.
GAGGAGGACCCGGAATCTATACCCGGGCGAACCGGCGGCACGTGGATCTGACGGAGACCCAAGGAAGTTTGCGCAAACTATGTACCGATTAGCGTGCATTGATGATCCACCCTTCTACCTCCCGTTGCATCGGGTTGCTGTCGAAGCAGCAAAGGCGAAGGGGGAGGAGTTAATCCAGACAGCGGAAGAGTATGCCAGTTGGTCTGATGATGTTTACTACCACGTCAGCCAAAATTAGTGGGCTGATGGTGTGATACTTTGCATATGGTATTAACGGTGGGAGCATCAGAGGGGATATCGTGTGTATGCAGGACACATGACCTGTCCTAGTGGAAATCTGCGGCGTGTGCCACTTGAGGAGCAAGGTTTCTCTCGTTATCTACTTACAGCACATGATCGAATGATTGACAAGGTCATGGCAGATACTCCGTGTTCTCAATCTCCACAGCCAGTCCACTCGGCATCCATGGCGTCGAGTCAACCTCAAATAATCCCCAAGGTATGGTTCGGTATGTGGTTCTATGGTAGCGCTGGCGGATCCTCAACTACATACATACACAGTGACAGGAGCTTCGACCGGTTTTGGCCGCCTAGTAACTGAATACGCTCTCGAGAACGGAGACAGTGTAGTTGCGACACTTCGAAAACCTTCCATGATATCCGATCTCTCGACGAAATATCCCACTTCGCAGCTCCTCGTCCTCCAATTGGACGTCTCGGACTCAGCGGCTATCACCGCTGCATTCAAGCAAGCCGTTGCCTCGTTCAATCGAATTGATGTGGTTCTAAATAATGCAGGTTTCTATGTGGTTGGTGAAGTGGAGGGGATTTCGGACAGGAACTCGCGGGCCATGTTTGACGCCATGTTCTGGGGGGCGGGCAACGTGATGAAGGAGGCTGTTAGATGCTTCAGGGATATTAATCGCCCGATGGGTGGTCAGCTGTTGAACGTATCTTCTCGCACGGCGCTCGTCCCACAACCGGGGAGTACGCTTTATGCTGCTGCGTAAGTTGGCGTAATCTGGATCGCACATTTGATTCACTCCCGACCTCGTACAACTCCATAGGAAGGCTGGTAAGTGTCTGATTGTTCCCTTACTTAGCAAGGCTGAGCTCGGCTGTCTGTGACCAGCCCTGGAGGCCCTCACAGAGGGATACGCTGCAGAACTTGACCCGAAGTGGAACATCAGGGTTGGTGCAGTATAGGTTGCAAATCACGTCGCAGAAATCTGATTGTCCTTCTCGACTCTCGAGCAGCTCGTTCTCCTCGAACCCGGACTTTTCCGCACTTCCGCAATCGCGAACTGCATCATTGAGCCGCCACCTCCTGCTTATGCCTCGAATCCATCCCTTCCGTCAATGAGATACCGTGCCCTCTACCCCGACATCGAGAAGACGCACTTCGACGGAGACCCAAACAAGTTTGCCGATGTAGTTTGTCGGCTCGTGAGGATGGAGAATCTACCCCTGTTTGTACGATTACCCGTGCACCGAGTGGCTTTGGACTCGGCGAGGAAGAAGGGAGAGATGCTTGTCGAAGCAGCAGAGAAGCTGGCTGGCTGGTCTGACGATCTTTACTTTGATCAATGAGCCAGAATGAACTACCGTAATATAGTGTTTGCGAATCAGCGCTATTTTTGAGCGCTTGAGGGGTCCTTTCCTAATTGGTGTGGTGGCATACACTTGGAATCAAAGCAGCATAAACAACCCGCCCCTGCTCGGTCAGTGACAACATGTCGAACATCCCGCCATCCGCAGCAGGAGATTCTCTAGTAGACATCTTTGCAGCCGACGACCGCGTGCATTTCTCGAAAGAGACAGGCACGTGGAGACTCGAGCAAGAAGATGGAACTGAACTCGAGTACGACACTGCCAAGTCGCAATGGTTGCCCGTGGTCAGTCGAACGCGCGCAGCGAGTAGCATCCGAAACGTCGTTCGAGAGCTCATTCGTTGCATTTCAGGTAGATGATGACCTCCTGCAGAAGCAACAATCTGCCTATGCTGTCGTCGGCGTCGATGAGGAGGTATGGTTGCCCGATGTCCGATGTACGTTTCGCAACGTATATATCTCTCCCCATGCCAGACTCCGGCAGCACCCGTCTTGAAACGCGCCAATAAGAAGCGGAAAGAACCCGAGGATTACACTTCCGCCACTCCTCCTTCAGGGCCGTCCACCAAGCGCGGCAAGAACGAGGAGGCCAAACAGCCTCGTTCCAAGAATACGGCCGTCTATGTCACGAATCTTCCTCTTGACACGGAAGTTGACGAGATTGTGGAGCGGTTTGGCAGGTTTGGGCTAATTGAAGAAGATGACCAAGGTGATCCCAAGGTGAAGTTGTACGCGACGGAAGATGGGTCGTTTAGTGGAGAAGCGTTGGTGGTGTTTTTCAAGGAGGAGAGCGTGTCCCTTGCGATGAACTTACTCGACGAAGCGGAGCTGAGAGTGGGAGAACCGACCACGGTGATGAAAGTGCAAAGAGCCGAGTTCAAGCACAAACACACGGGAACGGAAACGAATGGGAACCCGCAACTACGGAGAACGGTTGACAAGAAGAAGGCTACGCGACGGATTGGTAAAATGCAAAAGTAAGTCGGGGCTTGCGGGTTGCCTTGACGGGGGTCATGAAACTTGTGTACGCAGAAAACTACAGGAATGGGACGATGAAGATGGTTTCGGTCCTGCGAAGACTGAGGAGGACAACATGAATTTGCCCAACAGGAATAGCAGGGTCGTCGTATTGAAGCATATGTTTTCTTTGAAGGAACTTGACGAAGACGCATCTCTCTTGCTTGATCTCAAGGAGGATGTTCGCGATGAGTGTTCGACATTAGGAGAAGTGACGAACGTGGTGCTGTATGATGTAGGTGTCTTTCATTGCTGCGTGATTCCCACTAATTACTTTATTTTCGCCTACAGAAGGAGTCGGAGGGTGTCATGACGGTGAAATTCAGGGATCCTCTGAGCGCTCAAGCATGCATATTGGTAAGTCCTCCAAGCTAGATGCGCCGCGTTCTCTAATCGAGCATTTCGGAAGAAAATGAATGGGCGATTCTTTGCCGGGAGACGTATCGAAGCATCACTTTATGTTGGAAAACAGCACTTCAAGCGAAGTGGTGTCGGGGATGAAGTTGAAGGGGATTCAGATGAAGCTGAAAAGAAACGCTTGGATAACTTTGCAACCTGGCTCATGACCGAAGGTGACTAGGGACCTGCTGTTTCTCATATGTGAACAAGGAACATCTATTATCATTTACCATGGATGAGGTACTTATCGAAGAACTCCATTGTTGCCTCCTAAATGGGGAATGCAGTATGATGAAAACATTATGAAAGATCTACATTTTGAGCGAAATATGCAACAGTGCATGTCCGAGTCATGGCCAAATTTAAGGGATGTCAACAAATCGAGTCCTTCGTTCAGATGTTGACGTCTGACGGGACCCAATTTGAAGATTTGGGGCCCTTCCCAACACGCATCGGATGACGACCCGATTCATGTCTCTCGGGACTCGCAGGACATGACCGAATAACAGTTTCAACGTTCAAACGTTCACCCTTCCCGATGAGTGTGACTCACTTCGAGAACCTGGTGAGGACCAAGTCCACCCAAGATCAAAGTTATAGATCCCTCGGAAAGTTCTTCAGGCTGTTGGTCCGCACTCGCAGCTTTAGTACGTCCAAAAATAGAGGCGGTGCCGACTCAGAGACGCGATATTCTGAGGAGAATCAGCGAATGTAGTAAAGAAGCGTTGTAGCGGAGGAAGGGCCCGACCACTTCGATCGCAGACCATATGGCCATCACGCATCACGGCCCGGATCAGCGATATCGGCCCGGGAGCAATGTGTGAGCAACTACCGCTTTTGACAACCTGAGATGCCCGACGATCATCGCGTGCAAGCACTTGGACTGCAGGGTGTGTATATAGATTGATAGATAGATCTTCGGAGGTCACGAGGTTGAGGACGTCGCAGGAGTGCTCAGAGTGCTAGAAGGACTCAGTGACTTCGTTCATCATACTATTTTGGTCTGCCTTGGTCTTCCCTGGAGCAGACAAAACATGTCGACACGAGAATAGTCACGTTCCCAGGTCGTTGAAAAAATGCGCCTACGTGTGAAGGAATGATTGATTAGACAAAGAATGTGATGTAGGATATCTGTATTTGTAGTCCCTGCATCACGGGCAAGTATGTTGTCAAAGGATATAAATGTCCTAAAGCGAAGGGTAAACATGAAATATATATTAGGGTATGAAGTGAATGATTCCAGGTGGTAAGTCGAGACGCCAGCAGCAAAACGAGTGGAAGTTATAGGAGGAGAAAAGTGGTCTAGAGGTCATAACGGATTCGTGACAAAGAAAGATTGGGTGACGGATAAGCTCGCTGAGACAAGTGCCACTACATCAATGCGCGGTCGCTACCCCACCGTGCTGCACCTTCTCGTGAGCATTATGAACTTCCCCACCTACACTCTCTGGCGGCACACCATCGATTGATCCTGGAGAACTGACCACAAGCTCTGGGAGAACGGGCGGTTCACTGGATATGACGGGACGGGATTCTTCTTCGTCTCTGGTTTCGGTAGAGTAAGCAGAGGAAGAACGAGGGGCACCGTTGGGGACCTCCGTAGAAGGCTTGGGCGTTGTAAGAGTGGCGGAAAACCGCTTGACGGATGGGGACGTTGGTGTACTCTGTCCGGCAGCTCCCACATCTGTGTGAGAAGGTGGCGGATCAGGGAAGTCCCAAGCGCGGGGAACGAGGGCAACAGGCAAGAGCCAGGTCGCAGTACAAACGACGCCTTTGCCCTCGTCTGCCTTTTTGATCAAACTGAATTCAGTTTGGACAAATTGGGCAATGTAGCGAATGAACGGGAGAATTTCGCGCACACCCTCGCTGAGAATGGCGATGGCTGTCAGCAGGTTGAGGAGCGCAGAACCAGGGGACTCGGCTGCTTCCAGGTGGGCGATGGTTGGAGGAGGAAGACAAATTTCCAGACCCCACCAATCTGTGATTGGAAGCAAAGACATGAGTGGGGTTAAATGAAGAAGGTTGAATGAAGCTGACATGTAAGTACGGATATCCTGTCTGTGGGGGCCATGACGCCCTTGTGGTCAGGAAATATTGCTTTGCCTGTGGCGTATCCCAATGCCATGAGCTGCGGCGTGATTTGTTCAATTCCATCGATCACAGTCTCAGCGGTAGGAACTGCGCCAGCAAAGAGGCCCTGCGCTGTGACTGGTGCGCCGAAACCCATGTTCGGGGCGGTGACAAGGTTGACGAGATGCAGATCGGTTAAGGCGATGGATGCAGCTGATACGGAGGCAGTTGCAATGGATTGAAGCTGAGCGAAATGTTGCTCATGAACATCCCTATCGGTCTTGTCAAGACAGACAGCGTGGATGGGGACGTTGGTATTCGTTGCGGTGTCGTTGGGATGAACGGGGAGTGCTCTAAGCTGGGTGATCACCTTGGCTGCAATCTTTGGATCGAGGAGCTGGGACTTGACACGGGCGACATCAAGTTTGGAGACAGGCTTTGTCTTATTCGATCTGGGGTCAGGAGTATGGTGGACACCGACGATGACAGAGCGAACGATGGTTGCGGAGTCCTTTGCGCGCTTTTCAGATGAAGCTGCGGTTCCGAGTATGAGAACGGAGAGTGCACGACCAGTCATGGACTTTTTCTGTGGAGCCTTTGAAGAAGTGGTTTGGGACTGGAGAGGAGGGGGAATGGTGCGAGGCTTGTTCTGCTTTGCATCGGAACGGAGAAAAGCGAAGGAAGGGAAGGAAAAGCGACGGGGATCTTTACCGGTCGAGTTTTCACCTGGAGGAGAATAGGGCAACGCAGACTGGCTTTGGCTCTGCAAGGGTCGGTCACTCTGGACAGAAGATTGGGAGTGGACCGAGACGGCGGAGCCCTGAGCGTTTGCTGGAGAGGGAGGGACAAGAGACGCAGCGGGGTTGGGGGAGTCAGGAAGAGGAACGGAGCGAGGCTGAACGGGGGTCTGGCTCGACGGGAGAGAATCTACCGGTACACCTTGGATGGTGGGTGCGGAGTCTATAGTGGGTATAGACGCAACAGAGACTCTAACCTCTGGCTCGTCGGTGGGCTGCATGGGAGGGTCAGATGCGGAGGCATCCTGGACGGGAGTGGACTCGGTGGCAATGTCGGTGGTGGGGGCATCGACTTGTTTCTCGCCGGCCATGGGGGACCTTGGCTGCTTCGAGCCGGGGGTGGCGTTCTTGAAGAAAGCGAGCATGTCGCGCGAGAGAGTGAGTGGGGGGAAAAGAGAAAGAAAAAAAAGGACCACGAAGGAGGGTCGGAAAAGCGGGCCCTACTCTTATACGTACTGAGGGCCCGGACTTGTCTCGCTTGGTCGTGAGAAAGGGGAGGAGGAGAGGAGAGACCAACTCGGGCACGCTCCAGCCATCAGCTGGCCGAACAACTGCATCGACGGGCCCCGAGTCGGCCATTTCTCTCGCCGGTATCTGAGATCTCCACGCCGACGAAACTTTGCCTCTCATTTCCACACTCAGGGGCTAATATTCTACTTCTGGCGACAATAACCCCGCCATGGGGGGTTCTCCGTGGGAACGCACACCATCTCCATCTTTGACCGCGTCCTGAGTGAGGCCATCCAACTTAATATGTCGCTCGCTGTTCTGAGAGCACCAGGTGCGTATCTCCATCATATCCAAACCCGTTTGCTCATCTCTTCACTCAGTCTCCCGTGCTGCAGCACTCCGCCCTGCACTCGGCATCTACGGTATGTCCTCTCTCCCTCACTCACTCACTGCTCAGCCGTCCCGTAGCCTCCCGTTTGGTCCACACCTCAAACTCTGTCCACGTCCCAGATCCCATACCCACCTCTACTACTTCTCCGACAGAACCCATCACCTCCCTTGCCATCCGCGGCTCAAATCAACACAGTCTCGAAACACCCAACAACAAGGCTGGTATGCCCCTACCACCACCTCATCTCCATTCGACTCCCTCACGTTACCCTCTTTTGCAGAGTATGTTCTCTCAACGCTTGACAAACTCGTCAATTGGGCTCGTCAGGGTTCAATGTGGCCCATGACTTTCGGTCTCGCTTGCTGCGCCGTCGAAATGATGCATATGGCTGCCGCTAGATACGACCAGGACCGTCTCGGTGTCGTGTTCCGTGCTAGTCCCCGTCAGAGTGACATCATGATCGTTGCCGGAACCCTTACCAACAAAATGGCTCCCGCTTTGAGAAAAGTCTACGACCAAATGCCAGAGCCAAGATGGGTCGTCTCCATGGGTTCATGCGCCAATGGTGGTGGCTACTATCACTATTCTTATGCCGTCGTCAGAGGCTGTGATCGTGTGTACCTTCCCCGTGTTATTTTCAACCACCCATTCATACTCGTCTTCCGTAGGAATTGTACCAGTCGACATATACGTACCTGGGTGCCCTCCGACTGCCGAGGCTCTCCTATACGGCATGCTCCAGCTTCAGCGAAAAATGAGGAGAAACAGGAAGAGCGTATTGTGGTGGGTATCTGTTCTCTCTTCCCCGTCTGCTCTATTTCATCCTTCGCAGGTATCGCAAGTAAATCGTCTTGGCGAGCGGAGAGAGCGTAGACGTTGAAGGATTGTTGGACATAGACTAGTATCATGCATCAGCTCTGTATATGCGCCTACCATGTTTGATCGATCTGATTCACTTTCCTTCTCCACTACATTGCACTACACGTCCCAGTTCACTAGCACTCATCAATGCAAGGCTCGAGCGGCCAACACTATTATCTCACTGACATGACGCCCCAATCACGACGTGCAGTCCCGAAAGTAGATCCTTCATAGTGTGGGCCGCGTCTTGTCAGGTGAGTGCAACGCAGATCGTCAATTGATTTGCCAACTACTTGTGCGTGCCATTTTCCTCGCTTCGCATTCACTCATTCAAGACGGGCAGCAGCTACGCACCTTGGGGAGGTGAGCAAGAGTCTAGCTGCTAGCAGCGGCACACTTCACCAGACTAAGACTGCCTCCCCAGGTTGTCGTGATGTCTACCCCGGGAATTTTTCGACTCACAGAACGACCGTTTGGTCTGACTATAGTCCTACACATAGAATGGAAGGCGACGACCTAGTGATCGACACACAAGGAGGAGGGGATCAACTTGCGTGCCTGTTGATTTTCCATGCACGTGATATGACGCGTACAATGGCACGCTCAGGTGACGGCCAAAGGAATATACAGTGTTGCCCAATCGTTGGTCTTCCCTGCACTAGCTTGGTCTCCATCCGCTCGCTGCGCACGTTGATGTCCATCCAGTTGTCCACTGATTCAACACAATGAACAATTGCAGAGCAGGTCTTTACAGTTTCGCACCAACTACAACATGGCTACACGAGACAGGCATGGCTTCTCCGCCATTTCTTGTGATGCTGGGGTTGACGCTCCCCGACTCCCGCATCCTAAACGGGATTGCGAGCATCGGGTTGACGCTCGCAAACATCGCCATCATCTTGCCTCATTTACGGCAACCCATACTCGATAGCATGCACGCCCGCGAGTGTGCACTCGCTGATGAACAAAGCACCCTGGAACAGAAAACCTCATCGGACAGGCCCAATGCTACGCAGTCAGTTGACCTAAATGTGGAGAGTCCATCCCTTGCCTCGGTGTCGCCTTGCGACGGAGAACATCAGAGCCCGCCCCTCACTTGTAGCGCGACCGTCAAGTCCGTATGTTCCATGGTCACAAAATCATCGGAGTCTTTGGATGTCGACTCCGAAGTTGCGCCGCACGCCATACTACCCCTATCAGCCGGAAAAACGGACGATGACCAAGTCCCTCCCCAAATCTATCGTTCCTTGGATGCTGACTTTACTGAAATGCACGTTAATCCCAGCCATCTGTTGGCACGGGAAGGGCGGGGACCTCTTCACATTCCGCTTCCTGTCCCAGACGCAGCGGAGGTCGCCTTTTTCGATACAACAGGCGCCACATTGTCCAACCGTGATCAGGAAGGAGGATGCCCTATGGCTCCTTGTGCGCAACAAGTTGTTCCTGAAGATCATTCTACGATAGAGATTAAGGGAGCAATAACCGGGAAGGCACGTATCCACAATGTATTCCTTTTACCGACGCTAATAGTGAGTAGGGTATCGAGCAGGGTGGTCAGTTTGTCACTGCCGGTCTTTCGAGCACATCAGCGCGCCTAGAGATGAGTGAGAATCTCACTGATGTGGTATGTCTCCCTTTGCATCTATATGGCGAAAAAAAAAACCTTGACGATCGCTTCCGGTCAGCCTGTTACGGGTGAGAATGTAGCGCCGAACCCAACGAAAGTTACAATTCGAGATCATCACAACCCAGTGGAGGAAAGCACTGTTTCTCGTCTCCCGGATGGTCTCGCTGCTCGTGGGGACACTGTACAAAGCCCCCAAGCAGGACACCCATTGGTTGGTGGGAAAGAAGTTGCAAGTGTTACTGTTTCTTCCGTTATAATACTTATGGAACCGTTGATATCTAGCTTACGAAGCGACGTCCTGAAAGCTTGGAGTTCATTCCTCAGTCCGTTATCAGACGGTATCCCTCGGCGCCGATGGCATCCGCAGGACGCTGCTTTGGACACCAAGCCCTCGGTTCTGGACATGACCACCAGGTTACGCCAACGTCACCGCACATTCTCGTTCACAACCCGGCAATACTACTTGAGGGGCCCAGACCACGGGCTAGTTATACTGCGCTGGAAGGGTAC
>JBBPQP010001455.1:0-10196 GCA_038092555.1 Boletus subgraveolens | reverse complement strand
AGTCCAGCATTATTCCTTCTCTTCAAACACTTCTATTTAGTGTTTTAGTTAGTTTAGAAGAGTCTAAGGCATTCCTTGGACTATAAAAATCTTGTATTTCGACTTGAAAGGCAGTTTTTCTCCCCCATGTTGATCACTCACTCAAGTCTCGCCTATCATTTTCATTTGTATTGTATCTGGCCCTCGTCCTAGGCTATTCATATCCATTCCGGCCCTCGTCCCAGGCCATTTATTTCATATCCGGTCCTCGTCCTTGACTGGGTTTTTCTATCCGCCTCATCTTCATCTCATGCTGTTTCCTTTTTGAGTAATATTTGTCAGCGATGCATTATGGTCAGTCACACACTAACCCTTCATACTGACAACCCGACTACAAACCCCTTGGGACGCCTCTCCCCTTGCACCCACACACTTATTATCTACTTTACAACTGGAGCCCACCGTGAGGGGGTTTTTCCAGGGTTGTCAAGAAGGACGCACTGACTTGTGCCACAGCAATGGTCACCAGCGTCGACTTCTGCTATCACTGCAGCTTCACGCCACTTTTCCTTTGAAAATCCTTTGGCTTCCCATCTGTTGAAAAGAAGTACATATCGGCCTTCTCCTCGTCGATAGATCATTCTGCATGACCAAAGTACACCGACTTCTCCCGCTTCCATTGCAGAGATCACCATTGATCACCTCGATCATCAACAAATCTAATCAACCATCACCTTCTCTTTCAGCTACCAAAAAATCTCCCTTCGATCATCAACCATCATCACTTCTCCACTAGCTTGAATCCCTCCGCCATCACTCGTACTCAGGAGGAACCCCTTCCCTTCGCCATCATTGTCATTCCAGCACTGACCCGAGCATTCACGTGCACACCCTTCAGTTGCCGTCGTGGCATTTTAGGACCTTGACCACCGCTATCACCCTCTCGCATCACCACCCTTCCGTTTGCTTGGATTCTGTTTGCCTTTGCTCGTGGCAAGGTTTTTTTCGTCACAATCATTGCTTGTAGCTTGTGGAACCCCCTCCTTGGTCGTTATCGCCAGTGCTCACAATTGGAACGTGGACGCCCCCTCCACCTTCACCCTTGTCGACCCCACTCAGAGCCCTATGCCACGACCTTCGTTATCGCTGCATCATCGCCATCACCTCCCTTATCCTCGCCCATCACCCCTTTTTCAGCCAGCTCAGAATTCCCTTCGATCACAATCATTGTCGCTCACACCCGGACAGGACCCACTTCCTTTGGTCATCGATATCAGTACTCGCGGTCCCAATGCTCACACACCTAGCATCTTCGCCCTCGCCGTCCTCATCCTACACCTCACACATGGGACGATCTTTGCTATCGCCACACCATCGCTGCCATCCTGGCCCATCATCTTTCTTTTTTTTTAGCTAGCTCGTATCATCCCCCAATTGCAGCTATCGTCATTCATGACCCAGACGGGATCCCCTCCCTTTTGTCGTTGCCGTCAGTGCTCGCAGCCCCACTTACTTGTCGTCATCACTATTGTTTCTGCCCACAGCCATAGGTTTCCCCACATCTAATGACCTTCAACACACCTTCTCTCGTCCTCATCACTGCTGTCTCTGTCCACAATATCCCACACCCTCTGCCACACGTTCAGCTACAGATCCCACCTTCATCACCACATGTCCTTATCTTTTCAGAGCAGTTTCCTTATCCGCTTGCCACCCTCGACCCCTTCCGTTCATCGTCATCGTCAATGCTTGCAGTTCGAATGTTCGCCTCACACGCGTACTACAACCTTCGCCACCCATCTCCTCATCCTCAGCATCGCCGTTCTGCATTGTCGGCTACACATTCGACCGTCGCTACTCGTACTGTCATCACTGTGCATTGTTATTTTTTTCTCTACAAGCCATTTTCGTCATCCATGCAGCTCACAAGTTACCTCTTCCAGCTTCCTCGACGAGACACCATGGACACACCCAGATTCGATGGGAAGGTCTTGACCCAGCTACCCTCCTTTCTCAAACACATTGACTTTCTAGGAACACATATTGGACTTATCGATGTGCAAAAAATCTGCACAGCCATCTGGTATGCAGATCGAGAAGAAGCCGAGCTGTGGGAGACATCATGACAAGTGTCTGCGCAGATGCCGGATTGGCCAGCTTTCGTCGCTGAGGTCCAGCGCTGGTACCCAGGATGTGATTGTGATCACCAGCTCTACATCCCAAATCCTACAGGACCAATTCCTGCCCCTTCGCTGCCATCTAGTATCACTTCCTCTACAGTCATTTGCGCTGACCCCACTTCTTTGTCCCCGCTAGTCAAGTCCTTTGTTGCACATCCCATGCCACAGGATGTGGCATCGCGTAATGTTTCATTCGAAATCATCGACACTAACCTGCCATTTTCTATCGCAACAGATGAATTTGACGCACCCTGTCCAGCATGGCAGGAATCCGACCGGATTGACGATACAAGCGGTCTGGATGCTCACACATCAATTTCAATCTCTTCACCATCATCTAGTATTATCTCTTTCAAAGTTTCTTGTACTAACCCTTTGCCATCCTCTGATATCACTTCTTCTACCGTCGTCTGTGCTGACCACACTTCTTCGCCCTCACTAGCCGAGTCCTTTGTTGCACATCCCATGTCGCAGGATATAGCATCGAGTAATATTCCATTCGACGTCATTGATACTAACCTTCCCCTCTCTACCATGCTAGAAGAATCTGACACATCCTGTTTTGCATGGCAAGCATCCAACTGGATTGACAATACAGGCGGTCCGGATGTTTTCATGTCAATCTCGACCCCTTCACCATCATCTGGTATCTTCCCCTTTGACATTATTTGTGCTGACCCTTTATCGTCCCTCACGATCAAGCAGTCCTCTACATCGCGTATGGTATTGCACGATGTACCTGCTACCGACATTCAGGATGACCCAGATCCCCCAGGACATGCTGAAATCCTCTTTCCTCTTCTATCCATAACAGCCTTGCCATCTCTGCCATTTTCTAACCCATCGTCTTGTGTATCAGACGAACAGTTATCCATTTCGTCTGTTTATCTCTCTCTTAGTCTGCCGTTTTCGTCTTCAACTTTGTCGCTCTCATCCTCTTCAGTCTCGTCTCCGGTCACCTTGTCTACTCAGTCCTCTTTCAACTTGTCGTCTTCCTTATCTGATTCACCTTCTGCATTTTCTTTCGATTCATCATCACTTCCTCTCTCATTTGATGAGTCCCCCCAAACTTCACCGTTTTCATCATCTGCTTCATACCTTCCACCCTCTTTCGATGCATCGTTCTCGGGATCGTGTCATTTACCATCCGCTCCATTGCTTTCATTCCCATTGTCTTTAGATTTCGACACGTCGTTCTCCACTTTGCCCAACCCACTTGTTTCGTGTGCTTCCTTATCTACCTTGCCGCTTTCGTCCCTTTCGAATTCTTCACCTGCTCATATTTTATCTTTTCCGCTCTCCGAGCAGTCAACATCTTTATCCATTTCATCATCATTGTCGCTCTTGTCCCCTTCTGACATATTGCCCTCATCTACTTTCAGTCAATCTGTCTCAAGTCTTCTGTCTTTTGAACCAGGCTCGTCTCGGTCCATTTTGCCTATTTCGTCATCCATTTTGTCACCTTCACCTTCATCCATCTTGGATGTTCAAGCCCCACTCATGTCACTGCTTTCGTCTCCTTCCACTCTGTCATCCTTGCCATTGCCCATTTCATTTTTTCAAATTGTCGCCTTATCTGTTCCTTCACCTGTTTCGCTACCTGTTTATCTCATACCACTCTCTTCATTTTCAGGACTATCAAAACCTCTATCAGTCTTCTTATTTACTCTGTTCATCCGTTCACAGATTGTCAGGCTGCATGCTCGCCTATGGACCTTTTCATTTCACTCCTCTTTCACTCGGTGTTTCCCCTTTGATCCGGGGGTATATCCATTCTAACTATCATTTCGCTATCCATAGGACACCCTATCCGTTTCCGCACCATCTTTAGATGACCAGGAGCTCATCGGGCAAAGTCCCCCTCGGAGGAGAGAGGTCCTAACGACACTCTCTGTTTTCATTCATAAAAATTTTCACAATTTTCATCCATGCAATCGATCTTTCTCGCATTTCCTCTATTCTAGTTTTCTATGCATTCAGTTCTCTTGACGCTACCCTTAGGCGACTCCCTTCATCCAACCTGAATCCGCCTTTCTTCCATCCTGGGTTTAGTCTGGCATACATTACTTATTCATCGAACATATACCATCACAAAAAGAAACCCAAAAGAACAGAAAAATCCATATCTCGTAGAATCAATTTGTTTCTTCATTCATAGATCTGATCTGTTGTGTTTCTTTTTTCTCTCTCTTCTCTCCCTTGTTACCACCAGATTCGTGTGTCCTCGAAACCCGTCTATATACCATTCTGCTCTTTGAACGCGCACAAGGACACAGTGCTCGTTATCACTTCATCCTCTTTTTCAATCCGGTTGTTCCTCTGCCACCCCATTTGGATCTGATGCAGGAATAGACACAAAAGAAGCACGACAAAGACAAGTTGAGTCGGACACTTGCAATCAGTTTCGTTTTACTCAAATTTATCACTTCGTACTTACATCTTTCTTTCATATCATATCATATTTCATGTTTAGGCTTCTGTTGTGGATATTGAGCAGTTGGACGACACCACAAGTCGAGTCGGACACTCACAATCTGGTCTTATTTCATTTGATTTCATCATTTGTACTTACATTTTCGTCCACCATACATTTCTTTCGTTTTTCATGCTTAGGCTTGCGTTGCGGACATTGAGCATCAGACTCGGACAGACTGCATTGGATGTGCACAGACACAGTCCCTACCCTGATGAAGTGATGCGCAAACGCCATAGGTTCAATGCAGGACTACCAACGAGTCCCACAGACATGGTTTACATGACAAAAGCATGGCTCTCTCCATCCTCCCGCTCATCATCCTTACTTGTCATGCCACTCATTCCATCATTCAGGCACCCAATCACTTGCACAGGACACTGGGCGCTGCCACTCCAGACTCGAACCCACATCATGATCATCATTGCACCCCACTTCCTGATTGTTGTCGTTGTCATTCCTTGTCCATACTCTCATCCATTATCACCATCACCAGTTGTTGTCGTCTCCTGTTTCGTGATCGTCACCACTGTCGCCTTGTCAAGCGCCTTGTGACCCTCATCGTCATTACAGTCTGCCTGTTACGACCAGTAACAATGGTACATGTTTGTGTAGCGTCGACTTGGCCTCTCCTTCGTCAAGGAGTTAAGTCGAGACCTCGTTCCTACACTTGGGCACCTCCGTATAGGAGTTAAGTGTGAATGGCCTAGCGTAGGCTAGCAGTACCTGGACTGGCCAGGAGTTGGAAGAGTAGAGGATGAGGCAGAGGTGAGGCGAGGCACGAGGGAGGGGATCTCGAGGAATGGAAGTCCACACAAAATAGTGTAGATTAAGGTTAAGGAAAGAAAGGCATACAGGTGGCACCCTAATATATATAGTGAGGACTCTAGGGCAGGTATCGGAGTCCAAAGTATATATAAGGTAAAGACGCGTCGCGTCGCGAGGCACGTGAAGTAAACGATCTAGATATAAGGGGAAATGTACAGCCATAAAGAGAGGCTGTAGAGGAGGCAGTGTCTGGACGAGTCATGGTGAATAAGTATGAGTCAAGGAGAGAAAGGAGACTGCCAAAGGCAGTGAGGGAAGGGGACTGCCAAAGGCAGTGAGAGAAGGGGAATCACCGAAGGCGATAAAGGTCCGGAGATATCCGCTCAATGGTCTAAGCCTCGAAGAGAGACTCGTCCAAGAGATCGGCCCATGTGGAGGTAGGGATGTCGTAGTCCCTTAGATCAGAGAAGAGGGAGGAGAATAGGGAGGATCCTGGGTGGTCAAGATGGTGAGGTGGGGTAACCGACGAGGGTGTTGGAGTCGGTGGACGAGGAGGAGGAGACGTAGGAGGAAATTGATTAGGGGTCTCCTTGGTAACCGTAACACTGCCACTGTTCATGGTCATCATTGTCGTCCATCATCACCATTGTCGTCGTTGTCACACCCTACCCTCATCATCACCCACTTCCTAATTGTTGTTGTTGTCATCCCTCACGGTCGTCGGACTGACTGGGGACAGTCAGAGTTCAAGTCCCCCTCGGATGTAAGGACTGTAAAGTCCTTGGGTTCGTATCCTACCCTATCCGGACTGCTGGCAGCCCTATCCACCTCAAGTCCATCAAGTTCACTTACCCGGACAGCCTCAATCCGAGTTGGACCACTTCACTTTCAATCTGGACTATCTGTTTTTAGTTATATTAAGGTACCATTTACTTAGCAACAAGTCCAGCATTATTCCTTCTCTTCAAACACTTCTATTTAGTGTTTTAGTTAGTTTAGAAGAGTCTAAGGCATTCCTTGGACTATAAAAATCTTGTATTTCGACTTGAAAGGCAGTTTTTCTCCCCCACATTAATCACTCACTCAAGTCTCGCCTATCATTTTCATTTGTATTGTATCTGGCCCTCGTCCTAGGCTATTCGTATCCATTCCAGCCCTCGTCCTAGGCCATTTATTTCGTATCCGGTCCTTGTCCTTGACTGGGTTTTTCTATCTGCCTCATCTTTGTCTCGCGCTGTTTCCTTTTTGAGTAATATTTGTCAGCGACGCGTTGTGGTCAGTCGCACACTAACTCTTCATACCAACAACCTGACTACAAACCCCTTGGGACACCTCTCCCCTCGCACCCACACACTTATTATCTACTTTACACTGTCTCGGTCATTATAGGATTGGATGCCATTCCTACCAATGCCCCACTTGCCTCATTTGGGGGCCAGGTCATACTATTACCTGCTGTCCTCTACGCCATGTCACCCGCTCCCCTTCCACTTCTCCATCCTCCTGAGGATCCTGCTCTTCTCAAGGATCTCATCAATCCTTCTCTTCTAGGGGTTCTATTCGTCCTATTCCCCAACCAAGGATGAGAACTACCCAACCTCATCATCCCTCCCCTCGTCCTCGATCTCCAATTGACCATGGAGACGACCTTTATGACAAATCGGCTTAGGGAAATATCACTGGTTCTCCTGGACCTTCTTCTCACGACTTCTTTTAATAATCTTCGTCGTAGACTCAGAGTCTACTAAGGGGGTAATGTTACAAAATGTCATCAGGTTTACTTCTTTCCTTTCCTCTTTGACTACCTATGCACCTCGCTTGTCATCTACAGGCAATCTCGTTCAAACACTGCTATTGCCTATTTATTTTTCCTTTCTTTTCTTCACTGACCTAATCCTTACCTTCCATCACCTTCTACAACATTCCATCATCAGTCAGCATTTCTTTACTAATCATTCTCTTACCTTCTATGAAGTTCTATTTTCATCTGTTTACCTTTTCATTTTCAACTCGTATTTAAACCCTCATAGGTTGACCTTTACCCTTAAGTTAGACCTACTCAGTATAACCACATCATTGTCCTTGATTCTTGCTCTCTAAGTCATCGTTGAACTTCTGAGTCAACGCTCCTTGTTTATCCTTGCTGTCGTAGAAGTCCTACGATTTCTCCATCTTAGTGGAAGTCCCCTAAGATCGTCCTCCCAGTCATTGTAGAAGTCCTACAACTCCGTGATCTTTGAACGACTGAGTCTACTACTACCCTTGCCCAGGATAGTCGTAACAAAAGGTCTAACTTAGCCAAGAAGCTACCACCATTGTAGTCTTCCACCATTTCCTCTCAACCTCCCCCCTCAACCTCTCACTGGTGGCATGGACCCCCAGGAGAAGATTCCGAACCATCAAACTCTGAACAAGGAGAACCGTCTCCTGACTCTGACCCTGATCTTGCACTCCTGTCCTTCAAAGACCAAGATGAGACTTTAGATCTCTCTCATAATCTTTCTTCATCACTACACCTTCCTTGACAACCGACCCCACCCTCCCCTATTCCTACAACCTCCAGACCCCTTTTTCCTATTCCACCACCTGCCCCTCCGCTTCCACCTCCACCACCCCCACCACTATTCCCTTGACCACCAACATTCCCACACATCCCTCCATCCACTATGTCTCATAAAAACACTGCACTCCGCATCGCCACCCCTGAAAAATATGACGGATCCTTTGAAATGGCCCTCCAATGGCTCCACACCGTCCAATTCTACCTTCACATGAACAAAGACACCTACAAAGACGTCAATAAACAAGTCACCTTCGCCCTCTCATACATGACCTCAGGACCAGCCCTTACCTGGGCAACCACCTTCCAAACCAAGTGCATCACTGGGACCACCATCAGCTTAGGAACCTTTGCTGACTTCATCACTGAATTCAAAAAATCCTTCAAACACAAAGACATCACTGGGAATGCCATCGCCTGGCTCTCCACCCAAAGGATGACCAAAGGAAAGAACAGAGTTTTCTCTCCCTTGTTAAATCAATACATCTCCGAATTCCAGAACTATGCTGGAAGAGCCAGAATCACCAACCCGAACATCCTAATTGGGTATTTCTCTGCCAGAATTCCCCCTTCCCTCATGAAAAGAATCATGACCATGGATACTGTCCCCTCCACCATCACCGAATGGTACGCAAAAGCCATTCATTTCCAAACTCAGTGGGAGTGAGCCGATGAGATAGCTTGATGAAGCTCCAAACCCTACCAAACGACCTATCACTCCTTCTCCTCAATGACCACCCCTGCCAAATCAAAAGATCCCAATGCCATGGATGCTGACGTGATAAAAGTGTCCAAGCTTACCCCTGACAAACGGAAGAGGTGTATTGAGAAGAAGCTATGCTTTCAATGCCGAAAACCTGGTCATTTAAGCACTTCCTGTACCACTTTCTCGAAGAAGCTATGCTTTCACTGCCGAAAACCTGGTCATTTAAGCACTTCCTGTACCACCTTCTCGAAGAAACTATTTGAGAAGAAGATCCAACAAGTAGTCAAAGAGAAGGAACCCCTTCCTAGACTCAAAAACATTGAGGAGGATGACAACGAAGCAAATGTCAAAAGAATTTCTTTCTCAAACATGGATTTTTAGATAGGGAAACCAGATCGATGCTGGCTTCCCCTCCCTCATTGTGTGCTATCACTGTACAATCTACAATGAAATCTATGCAGATCCCTGTTCAACTCATCGTACCATCACACACTCTCAAAACCATCGAATCCTCCACCCTTGTAGACAGCGGTGCAGATATCTCTTGCATCGACTGGGACTTTGTTAAGAAACACCAACTTCCTCTTACTAAACTGAGAGAACCCCTATGTGCTAGGAATGCCAACTCCTCCCATAATAAGAACGGTGACATAAAATTCACCTGTGAACTCTTTGCCTCCTTCAATGGAATTGTTCATCAAGTAACCTTCTATGTTATGGCCTGCAGCCAACAAAACCTTATCCTTGGACTTCCCTGGTTAAAGTCTGCCAACCCCTCCATCGACTGGTCCACCCAGACCCTCCTCATTGAGGAATCCACCAACCAGTCCCGAGACCTCTATTTATCCCATTCCACTGATTCCAAACGACACAACTCCATTTATTACAAACCTCCCCCTTGCCAACCTCGTCATGTTAACATCGACTCAGTCTCCAATTGTCACCTGGAAGGATATCTTCAACAGGAAACTGAGAAACAGTTTATCAACCGCACCCTTGACAACAGAGCTGTCCAACGAATCATCCATTGTGATAACTGCTTTGTCCCCAGAGGATCTTCCCTTATTGCCAAATTGACCACCGCAACTGAACTTGCCATGGAAGCCGAAAAGGCCAAAACCAAACCTACCCTTCCCCCGGAATACCAACAATTCGCTCCCGTCTTCTTCAAAGAGGCCACCGACCATATTCCCCCTTCTCACCCCTACGACCACGAAATCAACCTTAACGAGACTTTCTCCCCGAAAATTGGAAAGGTCTACCCCCTCTTCCCTGATGAACAAAAGGCCACCAAAACCTTCTTAGCCAAAAACCTTGCGTCTGGAAAGATTCATCCTTCCAATTCCCCCCAAGCTGCCCCCTTCTTCTTCGTAAAGAAGAAGAATGGCGATCTTCGTCCCTGTCTGGACTATAGATACCTAAATGAACACACCATTCGAGACGCCTACCCCCTTCCTCTCGTCTCCGACCTCATGGACAAACTACACGATGCCAAGGTCTTCACGAAATTTGACGTTCAGTGGTGATACA
>JBBPQP010001454.1:0-10197 GCA_038092555.1 Boletus subgraveolens | reverse complement strand
AAAGTGTAGAGGAGTAACGGGGAATGGGAAATGTGTTCGAACTTCGAACGAGTCGGAAGGCATCAGGCGTTCTCGGGGTCCATCTTGGATGCTAGTATCGCTGCCGGCGGGATAAGCATGTCGCGGCCGCGCCAATATAGACGAAGTACGTGGTAGGGTCTCGAGCAGTAGGGGTGTCATCCGAATTGTAGAATACTCGAATCAATGACTCAGTGGTGGGGAAACTGGCAGCGGAGGTGTAACTAAATATGGACCTGGTGCTCGGAAAATACCATGTGATTATGTAAGCAAGGTGCGAATGTTCGGATTCCAATTTCCAACAGTAGCCTAATGCCAGAAATATCCACGGGGTTCACCGGCACCAGGCAGGAGAGAACCCTTGGAAGGGTCAGTATGATGTAGCCACGATCTTGACCATTAATCGCGGCCATTCTCCCAAGCCGCCACAATGAATCGCAACAAAGACCGTACAGCAATACCCTCATATGGACCAAGAGAACCATGCAGACAATCTGGTATGACAGTCACTTATCATCCCTGATTTTACTTCCTGCAATGCAGGAATGTTGAACTTGACAGATAGTCAACTGTGATAGGTACACCATCAAGTTGTCATACTCTGAGACACATCAGTCCATGCTGCATCTTACAGAAGGAAGTGCGACATCACCCTTCCTCTATATAAGGTATGCACCCTCTTCTGGCCTCAGAAAAGTGGCAATCAACGGGAAATCAACGATCGCCGACAAAGGTATCCAAGCCGAATCCTGGTGATCAAAAGAACCCTGAACTCACCGAAGAGCCCAACAAGCCCAATATTGTGAGCCGATCAATATGATGTGGAAAACGAAATAACATACCTCACTCGAAAAGGTGAGGACTGCGATGTTAGCAATGCAATGGTCACTTCAGAGTTAAAATGATAGCTGGACAGTGAACAAAGATTGAGAGTCGAGGAGAGGTAAATTCGGTCTTGGGTTCCCTTGGCAGTTATATCTTATACCCGGCGTATTAAATTTTCCTTCAAGACCCATTTGGAAGAATGTGTGATATATGATCTTCGAACGCTTGACCATCGCGCGACACGGCCAGATGGAGGGTTGGTGATGGAAGGCGGTACGAGAGCACTGGCATCTTTGTTGCCGCAGAGAACAGCGTCGGTGGGTATACAGCACAGGATGTTGTGGTGACAAGATCGAATCACAGTTTTCATTTAGGATGGCGACCATGTCCTGTCATCTCCGTAAGAAACCTTTATCAGCACTGAGCATCGGAACATACCTGTCATCGAAGTCAACACTGCATTTCCGTGTCCATTCATATGAACGTCATTCATGGCAACGTGTTACCACGGATCAAGAACTCCACAGGGGCGTCTTTCATCACCATTTGAGCATTGCGCATCAGCAGTCCCCCCCAACCCAAGGTACCTACGGATCGCATCACAGCATATATACTGGCCACCTACTCCTGCCATCCGATATATATCCAAATCCACTGGCAGCCCATTATGCACGTTGATCTCAACCTCAAGGATCCACGCCAACCTACTTGTAAATTTGGGGTAGTAGCCTGGTAGCCAAAATTTTGTGATGACGAGAATTAGCAATGCCTCTCTAATCTACGACCACATCATCCTAGTGGAGGAGCTGCGGATGCGACACGGAAAACCACTATTGGTTTTGCCAACCGTGATCTGAACAGCACGCATCGGTATCAAATATGTGTATCACGGCGTTACGTGGGCCAAGATTCATCAAGCTTCAACTATGAGCGGCGCTGCATAGCATGTAAATCTCTCGAGATAAGTAATATTGTAAAGCCTGTGGATGCCTGTGTGCCTCTAGGTTAAGTCGGTGGGTTAGATAGATATTGGAACCAGGACATCTCGTGTGGTAATCTGGGTGAGGACTCTGACGGTATTGTTTCGGTTCCCACATGAGACGGAGAATTCAGCCCAAGTCAGGATGTCAGATGGCCGCTACAGCAATGTTGTCTTCTCTCCTAGCTCCCTATGCGGTCTACAAGCGTCCCACCTCATTTCTGCTCTTACCCGAACCATCGCATATTTCTACACTACGCTTCGAGTCTATCGCCAACCACCAAAGCATTCAGCAGGATCATACTCTCTCCCGTCCAGGAATGAGCATTTGAACCCCACAATATTCCGAAACCGTGGTGGCACTCATCAAATCATACATGTCTTTCTGACCCAATGCACATCGCGACCACCCTCTCCCACTACAGACAGCGCAATTGATCGCACGCACACCTTCATTGGCAAAGCCTTGTGGAAATAACTCGCAGCGTGCGCAGTACAAACCGTTCTTGTCAAAGACCTTGGCCGCGCTCTCCAACCCTTCCGGCGGTAGGGGCGGAGTCTGGGGCGGAGTCTTCAGCGACATGTGGACCCAGGATTGGGTCCGAAGTTGAACGTGTATCTTCATTATGCCAGTCAAATTCTTTTTGCTTTGCTTGTTCCACAAATTCAGAATGAGCCTCCCTTAAATTAAATATTGTAAGTGGCAGATTGCCCACACCGGCCTGCATTGCCATGCCCACAGCATACTTATATTCTTCTCAGCGAGATTGTTGGACAAACCTTTCCTCGCGTCCTTCAACATTTTCGGTGCGCTGTATACATCCACATACCAGCTGTACCGACCAATGAAAGCCGCCATAAATCCCAGAGATCCAAAATGCTGAACACCCAATCGATGTACACAACTATCCGATACTGGCGGGGAGTCAGTCGAGTATGTTCGTGTTCGTGAGTCGAAGTTTATCAAACAGCTGGATCAGGCGGTATCAGCTCACGATATTCGATATCATTTTGGCATAGGAGTCGACGAAACGGCCACACCCTTCAGCGTTCTCTTGGATGGGGGGATGGGTAGACATTCTTATGAGATCAGCATTAAGCACTACGTCCCATACTACCACGACCACCACCCAGGTACAGGGACGTCCGAATCAGGCATCGATATTCTACCTCGAAGAAGTGCTTTCTTTCCTCTTCCAACTTCGCGTGTGCACTTGTGGACAAGACTTCACGTTGCAAGAGAAGTAGGAAGATACCCCACTCAATGGCATTCCCAGTGGCAGCCAGCGTTTCTTCGTTTGTGCTAAGGCCTGCTCAGATTGTGAGCTAATGCAGCGCCCGCTCTCCGACTTTGGATCTTACCAAAGTGTTGCAACTTTGCTGGCTTCGTTGCGAACTTGTGTCCAAAGCCAGCCTTGCCAACAGTACGACGAATGAACGAAACACAGTTTGAGTATACGGAATCATGGATTGATGCCGCGTGTGGTGGGCGCAGCACAATCCCCAAAATGTCTGAGCTCATGAGACAACATATGCCTACATTCTGTAGCATTGAGAGATGCACGATGCGTTGCTATGCATAAATAAAATAAATATCCGAGTCATCATCCAAAGCACCACATCCTCTGCTATTCATCAATTCTCCACCTCTAATACTCGTCCTTGATTTCCACACGAAATTCTCGTTTAAACCCACCACACATTATCTTCCAACGCTTCACGTCGAATCACTTCTGATTTGTTTGTGTCCCCTTCTACGACTTGATCCTGTTCCATTGGGACATCCGCGAATGCAATCGCAGACACGACCGCGCTCTCACTGACAATGGGTTGCGACAACACACCGAATCTGGTGTCAACCCCCTGCCAGCGACTATGGAGGTCATGCTCATACAGTTCTCGCACGCTGATGATGAACTGAGGCATAATGGGGCATATGGTCATGAAAGAAAAGAGGACCAGGAAGAGCAACGAAATGCTGTTCATTGTAGCCCCGTTCTCAATTGTGATACTAATATTGAAAAGCATGTTCCTACCAGTTCAGAAGAAAACAATTCAGTGGTTAGCTTTAAGGCATGTATTTGAGAATAAGATGGATGGGAAAATGTGATGGTCAGAAACGAGCGAGACGTACACAAGAAAATAAAGAATTCCATCCTTCACAAATTGTTGCATGTAACGATTAGGCTGCCACTAATTGGTTGCTTTGTACATTTCAACTGACTGCTTCAAGGTTTGGATGACAGCAAGAACCAAAAGTGCAGCACCGAGGAGAATTCGCGGGGTTAGTATACCGTACGTGTTAACCGATGCTGCGGTATTGCCCAATGAGAAATTGCAGATGGAGAAGTCAAGGAGTTGAACCATTGTGACTGGGAAAGAAGAATGAAGGCCACCTCGGTGAGATTGCATAAATGCATGTAGTTCCGCTGGAGGCATACCTGAGAACTGTGACTCAGGACTTTCATAGAAGGCTGTAAGAGCAATGAAAATGATGACCTGCGACACATAAAAGACAAGGAGGACACAAAGGATAATTTAGGATTGATTCCACATTGCATACACCCGGAGGATCATTACAACTGTAATTGAAATCATGGTCCGGGGAAAGGAACCAGGGGGTACAGAAACTCACAGTCAGCAGCATTATAAAATATCACAATCCCCCAGGAAGCCATCACATACATTACGGTACCTTTGGAACATTCATGTCTCACGTCGATAAGGTGGAGGACAGTAGATCAATCCACTTACACCTGCAGAACCATTATTAGTACAGTTTTCAATCGGAATTTAGATGCATACATCTATCGGAAGATGGTCATTAATGACAGACAGGGCGAGAAGTGGTAAAACTGACTATGACAGGGCCATGGACAAAGGTGCTACCAACTGCGAATGTATCTAATCAGCTCAATTGACTTGCAACCAGGTCTGAACATACCAAGGCAAATAAGACTTGAGCACAGATCCATTGTTAGACATGTAAATTGATATGCATCACAACAACCATAATAGACCTACACAACAGAACAAAGACCAAAATAGCGGACCTAGTAGCGGAATTGTCAACTTGGAACATATAAAATGGTGTTCCCGTAAGGCTTTATACATACAAGAACAAAGATTGTGGAGACCCAGGTCCAAGATCTGTGCTGTGTGACTATCAGGGGCCTGGTGCTTACTTGATAATGCCACTTCCTTACCCAAACGTAGTCTATCTTTAAATACTATCAGCCAATAGATATGATATGGAGAGTAAAATATCATACCTCTCTCGAAAAGGTGAGGACTGCAATGGTATAATTGCAATGGTACATCAGAGCCAAAAGGATAGCATGTAACTAAGCATCACTCACCATAATCATATACAACAGCAGTGACAACCATAACTGGATTAACCTGTAAAATTGCTCGTTGACGGAAGGTATGAACAACCGTACGGGATACATAGTTGTTGATCTGGAGAAGCTCCAAGGCAGATTGCAAGTCAGAGGACATGGCGGGTAGAAGGCAGCCCCCAAGAGAAACAGCAATGTATGACAGTTGAACAACAAAGAAAGATCAGAAGTCGAGGAGAGAGAGATCACCAGTGGTTCGGTGTTGGGTTCTCCTGGCAGTTATATCTTCTATCTGGTGTGTTACATATTTGCTTCATGCCGCTTTGGGAACAACGAGTGACGTACTATAATCCTGTAACATTCGACAAACTATGCAGTACAGCCTAATGAAGCGGCAATGACGGAAAGGGGCGTGGGAGGGTCGTCCTCGGCGCGTAGAGAACAACGCCGGTGTGTATACAGCAAGGATTGTTTGCGGTGAGAAGTTGAATCTTGATCTTCATTTAGATCAGATCATGTCATATCATCCCGGTGGCAAGAGTGGTAGGGATGTTATGTGAAAAATCACAGTTGCTTTTGCCAACTGCGAGATGATCGATGACTCACCGTGATGATCAAAAAGTGCGTCGCGAGGTTGGGTGGGCCATGTTACATCTTTGACAATGGGCGGTTATTGCCACCGCGCGGCGCGGCACAGAAAAAATTCTTGAGATAAGTAATGCCATAACATGTGGATGTTTGTGCACCCCTAAGGGGTTAAGTCGGAAGGCCAGATAGGTACTGGACCAGGACTCATCGGTACTCCATGTCAGGAGTCTGACGCGACTGCTGCAATCATAAATGTCTTCTCCCAACCCGCAATACCTCGAAACATTGCACCTCATCACCAACCATCAAAGTATAAAGCAGGACCACCCTCTCCCGTGTCCCTGTCCGCATCGGTCTTCTTATTTTTTGGTTATCGACGAAAGAACCCCCCGTTTCAAATTCGCATGCCGCGATCGCAATTATCAAATCCTTCATTTCCTCTTCTGAGACAATGCACACCACGACCACCGCACAGACCGATACGCAGGATGGGTCGCACGCCCAGCCTATTGATGAAGCCTCGTGAAAGTCAGTTGCACTGTGCATAGTATATACCCTTCTCGTCGAAGACGACCTCCTCCGGAGTTCTTCACCCCCGCAAGCGGTAGATTCGGAGGGTCGGTCTAGAACGGAGTCTTAGGTGATGCATTGATGAGTGGATACAAGATCGGGTCTGAGCTCGAACACAATAAAAATGCGTCTCACTGATGACGCCAAGGTAAGCCCCGTTTTTCAGCTTATTGTATATCTTGCTTTGCTGCCCTCTTTCGATGGAGTACGTACCCCGATGCCGTCACGGGGCTGTACTCCGCCACCTCGGCAAAGTCCTACCCCTGGCTATCTCGGATTGTCTTCTTGGGGGACCTCACGAGCGGCAGAGAGCGCTTTTCTGCATACGATGGATGATGAGATGGGTGTACTAAATGAGAGACAATGGATCCGTATTTGTATGGTTTGGTGGTCGCCAAAAACGCACTGGAGTACAGAATCACCGTCAAGTTTCCCAACGACATGGAATGAGATACATGTGCGATCAGAAACCTGCCAAAATGATAGTCGCTGCGCGCCGCAGGAGAGGCGCAACCGACCGGCGAAGATATGGAAAACGGAATCAATGGAAGGTTCCGGGATATGGTCATCTGCCAGTCGAAGGGTTGACCACTCACACGTACCCAGGATGATCGTTTCAGCTCTGCACGCTGGAGGGATAGTTGACCATACCTGATACGCATATCGCGATGAGCGCGGGTGGTGTCGTTGCAGCTCGCGAGATCCTCCGATACGTGCAGGGCAGCCCGTTCGTCAAGAGAATAGATCAGATAGCAATGTAAAGAGAGCTACCTACGAATATCCAGGACTATACTCTCCAGAGCATCATCGCTGTGCATGCACAGCCATTGTCCTTCTGATCTTGCCATATTTTTTAGATAGGCTTCAGGTCCGCTCTCAGTTTCCTATTCGTTTCCTTGGTGATTCAGCCAGCGCGTATCGGGGCTTAGCGCGAGCAGCATTATAGTTACTTGAATGTGTGTCGTTCCGTGCGCATCCCTCAGTTTTCTGGAGTCGAGCTGAACGGATCGCTCTTCCGATAGTGTGGAAATCATGATTTCTTAACCTGGGACTCATGACATTTCCCTTCCACATAAGTGAGTCAATTCACAAGAGCGATTACTTTAGACTGCTGGAGCGAGGGAAAGAGAAACGGGCTGACCGGGATGGAGAAGATACACCATCTATTGCGGATCGAAGGTCGATTTTCAGACGTATTATTGGAGGGCATGCTACGCCATCATGCTGAAGATGACGCGGGTAGCCTCGCGAATGAAAAAGAATACGCTTATCTGTCCCTAAATGCCCAATAGCGAGAAAAGGAAAAGAAAAGAAAAAACCCTGTAAATCAGGCTACACGACACTGAACCAGGACTTCCTCGATGTAATCAGCCATGATACGATGGGTCTCTTTCGAGGGATGCCTAACATCGTCAAGCGTCATTAATGCTAATCCTAGTACCCGACACCTCACCGATACTCACCCTGGGATCCAATAAAAATAATGCTCCGGATCATCACAAGATCCGACAGTCGACGTTCCATTGCCAATGACGCAAGAAGACGTGTTCATATACCCAAACGCTTGATACCCTGGATCGGGACCGAGTGCACCGTCCCAAATCGTAGCGAAATTGACAAAGGCGACGTTGAGCGGCGGGTTCTGTGCGCGGAACTGTGCGAGGCCATCATAGATGGATTGAATCCATGCTTGACCCCAGGCGGTTTGGGTACCCCGACCATACACGTCGATGACGAGGAAGTTCTTGGCGTTCGTGGGAGGGTTGGAAAGAAGGGTCATTTGGCCAAGGAGGTCTTGGGCTGCTTGAGGGAGATGATCTCCGTCGACTGGTGAAGAATAAATCTCAGTTCCATGTCCCAAGAACCGAGAGCCAAACAGACCAAATGAATCTTCCCAATCACTAGAGACGGTTGTTATTCGATAGTTGAGGTTAAAGGTGGTCGCGCTTACTTGATTCCAAAGAAAACCGTATAGAGGGTGGTCTCAGGATCTAAATTGTTGAATTGGTTTAGGAATGTGGTTGCTAGTTACACAGCGTCAAACACTTGGGCGAGCGTGAATGCGAAACAACAAGCCTACTCTGCACGATGAAATCACGAGGATAAGGATTACTTGGCCACAGAGTAATATTCGTGACGGCACTTGACCACTAACATCGTGGGTTAGGCATTCAAATCTGTTGCAGACGGTACAGTAACACTTACGGCGTAATCCATCAAGTGCGCTCCTATGTCACTGGCAATATCTTCCACCCATAGGGGGCCGTTGGTTGAACGACCTCCAGCCTGCGCATTCGGCGGAACAATGGTAGCGGGTGCAAGAGGCCCTCCGTCATGTCTACCCCCATCCGTGTAAGAATCCTGGAAGTAAAAAGACTCAGGACGAAGCCAATCATGTCAATAGTGGACGCACCCCAAAGGAGACAATGGTCTTGTATTGGTTGAGATTCAGGCCAGAATTCATGTCGGCTACGGTGCCGGGAAGTGATCCACATTGAGGGCCTACAGCGAGATGAATCCCATCGTTGTTCCCTTGACGGGATCGAATTGTAGTGCTGACGCTGACTGCGAGCGCAAGTATGGTGACTGGAGAGAGCTGGAACATAAGGTGCACAAACTATTGAGATGATCGTGACGGAACGGAGGTCCCTTTATATAATTCGCCAGATATGTGAGCGCATGGCGCGAGGATGCTAGAAAGAGTGATGCTCACAACTGGCCACAAGGATGCTAGATGAGGCTACGAGAGCGCTCCAAGATCGAGGAAAAACCGACCACGGGCTGAGTCGAATAAAGGGAGCCTATCTTCTGCGACTTCTATCGGGTTCTTCCAGCGTGGTGCCGACTCGGATACATGACAATGAACGGATAACTCCAGCCTTCGTGTTCTCGCATAGACCAGTTTGGTATACGGTACTAATGGACCTAGTTCGGTTCGGGGGGACGTGCCAGCAGTCAAAAAGAAGCCAGCATGATGTCACTCGATCCACCAAAAACGTCCACCAGTGACATTCGAGCCAATGGAGTACTCGTCCTGAAGACACAGAATTTATGTAATTCTGGCGGTCAGTGGTGCATGTGATGGGTTGCAGAAGTTCAAAGTATCCGCACTTGTCCGACTTTGTAAAGTTCCCGGCATGTGTCCTGGTGGTCGAGGACTCGAGTTGCAAAACCAATTTGAATAACGTCATCATGGACTGGACCACGTGATCCATTTGTTGAATTTGTCTTGCAAGGAACGGACACCAGTGCTCGCCTCCCCTATTCAGTTTCGCCCAGCTGTCCAATGCAAATGCCGAGAGCGCCGTTCATGGTCGATGAAACCACCGACAATGTACTATTGATCCATCCCTTGATTTTCCTGGGCTTTCCAGACGCCCATATGCATTAGGACCAAATAAATGCTTTCGCTCGTAGGGTCGTTATTATCGGGCTCAGTGGGGCTAATCAAGGTTTGAAACAGGCGTGTCTCAATGTTCAACCGCGATGTCGATGTGTTCATTTCGGTCAAGATATACATTACAAAATGCCCAAGCCAGGAAGATACAACCGTCGAACATTCCGGGGGTATTAACTCCTGAAAGGGAGAGTAAGGAGGGAATACTCATCGCTTTTCCTCCTTGAATTTGCACCAATCTGACTATATTCCATCAACCCTTTTGTTTTAGATTGGTCTCGGCGATGGAGTTGAGTGGAGAGGAGGATAGATGTCTAGAAAGGGGTTCTGGTGACGTGCCTCTCGAATATAATTGGACAGTCAACGTACACAGATGCTAACCAGACAGACATTCATAAAATAACCTCCAATATCTGTTGGGAATAAGGTACGGAACCATTGGAAGCGATGTCGTACCTACCAATGAGAGCGCCTGGATA
>JBBPQP010001453.1:0-10197 GCA_038092555.1 Boletus subgraveolens | reverse complement strand
CCCTAAAGCCCTTACAGCCGGGGTATATAAGTTCGAGCTCCTCTCGAACTCCTCTCTCTCTCTAACCTTGATCTGACACCTAAAGTGTACACCTTACGGTTACTCTTGTGGTATTCATCATCCGTTCCCTGCAACATTCCCTTGCTTGATCTCCACCTCGCCCTCCCCTCTCTCCTCCTTCGTTGAAGGACTCCGTCAACAACTCTAGCCTCAACTAGAGTCCCACCTGAGCTATCCTCTAGCTCTCCTCACCAACGGCCCGTCGTCGTTGGCTCGTCTCTAGGTTCTCCACTCCAACCAGGAGAACCCGTCTACCTCGACGCCGACCTCACTATCCCTCGTCCTCACCCAGGTCAAGATCATCCGACCTTCTTTGTCTAGGACTCTCGGTCGTCGTCTGTCTCGGGATACTATCCGTAGTTTCCCTCACAGTTCGTCCCCAGGCTCCCATCAAGCCTGAAGGTATCCTACGCTGTTAGGACCAACAAGAGTTAGGCTCAAGGAGGCCCTACACTTCATGTCCACTTGTACGCCTACCGGGTGGTAGTCATAACACTAGTGCAGTATTGTTATCAACTTGTTTGTTCTTGAAAGGTATCGTCTCTTGCTCCTCATTACCATTGCCCTCAGAGTTGAGATCAAAGCCCCCAAATTTGGTTGTAATACCAGCACCTATTTCTGAACACTGAGTAGTGGTAGTGGCCAGAGTGTCCACCATTGTAGCCTGGCTGGTTGGTATGCCGAATGAGGATCCTTGGCTTGTTGAATGTGATGAATCCCTTGAAAATGTTTTCTTATGGACAAGTGCGGACCAACCCTTAACAAATCCAGAAAGAGGTTTCTTCCTGTTAGATTCATAGTTGGTGATCAACAGGTTGACAAATGATAGTGTGGACTCAGTTAGAAGTAGTATGGTTGATGTGACAGCATGTGAATACCCACTTTAGATATTGTGACAAGTTTGATTCCTTGTCTAATCTGTGTGAGGGTTTGACAATGGCATTATCAGTAATCATCTTGCTGGCTTCAGTGACCATTGCCTTGAGTGATGTCTTTGGTGCCCTTTTTGGTTTTGTGCTTGTGGCTGCCACCTCAGGCTGCACATTCAAGTTAGATGGCATCTGATGCTTGTTACCTATGAATATGGTAAGTTCTTGTTTCCTTGCAGCAGTGCTGCACCTGATCTTGCTCTGCTGCTCTATTGCTCAATGTGCTATTAGGGGAGTTGGAACTTGTTTCCTTTGCACCAGATGCTTGCCCAAGTGCCTCCTATAATACCATTAGATTTGGTCACTCAGAGTCATGGTGACTCAATTTATTGTGTGGCACACCTAATACCCATCTATGGCACTCACCCCATTCCACCTGAAATAAAGCCACATCATTTGTATGATGTGTTTAACTCCTTCTATGTCAATAAATATGCAGATCACCACTCTTTCAAGATTGCAACTTAGGCTCCAATGCCAGCACTTTGTCTCTTTGTAGCATCCAGATCATTCCCAGGTAGTATAGAATGTATTATTGTACTTAGACTACTTTATCCACCTTTCCAATTGTGACTTGAGAAATTTCTGGATCCACTTGAAAAAACATCTACATTGTGCCTTAGATATCCCTTTCACTGATTTATTCACTTGTGGCACTTTTTCTGGGCAGCCAAGAGCACTAAGTCTGGATAAGGGTGCAAGCAAATTACTGATATACATAATATCAGCACCTCACTTACATAAGTCAATTGACAGTAACATACTTGGGAGAAGGTAACATATTTCTCAAGGCTGGTCAATCCTCAATCTCTGACCAGTGCAAAAAAGAATAATTTGTGTACACAAGGAGGAAGTGTAGCTGTGTAAATGTGTGAACAATGATTGAAATGTAAAATTGTGCAGACACACCTTCCCCATGTCTTTGTTGGAGAAAACAGCTGTGTTGGTTTGGTGTCCTTTTGTAGATACTCAGGTGGGAAGCATGCCAGAAGACAAATGTCACTACCAGCATGCACAGGAGGATTTTGGAACATGCAACTGTTCCAAATATCAACAAAGTGAGCAACCTTTCGATTAATGATAACATGGAAGCTGACTGCTGATAGTATTCCTTGCCTTTTCCAGCAAGATGTTGTCCAATAATGTCCCAAATGCAATCCAGTTGGGTGTGCATATATATGCCATATATTTTGATGGCTGGAATGATCAGTCTACATTTAAAAGACAGTAAGATCCTCAAAACCTGATGTCTTGTTGTTCCATCGGTGAAGATGCCTCTCAATCCAAGGTTACAAGATCTATGTAGATTGAACTCACCTCCCCATCATGGTTGGGAACAATGTCAAATTGATACTGTCTGAAAGTAAAATGAATGGTCACATGTTTTCACCACAAGAAAAACTTACAACCAACCAAAGATCATGTTGTATCCTGGCTTTGAATATTGGAACTCCAGAGGAGTCATTGAGCCATTTCTGGTTTTCATCAGAAAAGCACTCTGTTGAAAGTTGCCTGTTACAACATTGTGATCATTTCACCCAACAATGGCAATCATGCAATGCACTTGATCATTTTCATGACACTAACACATTTCTTTCTGTCACCATTCACTAGCTCCTGCAGTTTCATTGCAGCATTAGTGCTGATGATGATATGCCATTCCCTGAAGGCATCCGCATTCTCAAAATGCAATACAACTTTCATAGGCTGAACATTTGAATAGGCAAATAGCTTTGGCCCCATGGCTTCTATGACCTTTGTTTCTTGCAGGGCAGAAGAATAAATGGCCATGTCATTACCACTCAAGACATATGCATTCTTTGGTTGCTGTGTAAGAGATGGCTCCTGAAGGAGTTCAAGATGGAACTATGAATCTGTTAAATTGCATAATTAGAATCAAGGGATTCTATGACAAACTTTCAAGATCATTCTGAGATTGTCAGCAATCTCATAGGCCATTTTTGAAGCATCCCCATTGTTTGAAGAAACCTTGACTCCTAGCTTATGAAAAGGTTCCAGGTCAATGGTAGGAGTGTTCTTCATCTTCTTTCACCTGGATCTCTTCTGTTTCTTGTTATGTGTTATGGTTTTGGTACACCCTCCCGGTCTTTTTTCCTTCTCATTCACGACCACATACCAACACATGACCCCTGTGTCCCAACCCTGGATCTTCCCTGGATCCTCCCTGGAATATCCCTCGGGAGCTTCCCACTCCTCTCCTCCTTTAGGGTCACTCTTTACCCTACCCTCGGATCCCTCCGGCACCGCCTCTTGCTGCGCCCCTGGATCTCTCCACAGCACTGCCCTCCAGTGCCTTCCTGCACAGCCACCCTCCTGTGCTCCCCTCGGTGATCCCCGTCTCAGTTGAGGCCAGATTTCTCCTCAACATTACCACCTACCTTGTGTTGCGCTCTGACCTCACTTTACCCATGTGATCACTCTCATGCCATCACAACACGTCGCGCCACGCTTATTCCCACGATGTGTCCTTCCGCTCATGAACTTTCCACAGCAGACCCCTCCTGCCTTTTTGGGTGATAACCTCACCACACTGACTCTGGGTTTCCTTATTAGGATATGGACTCTTACCATATTAGGTTAGACTGTGCACAGACCACCATTACCAGATTGGGATTACCTGCCCTAAAGCCCTTACGGCCGGGGTATATAAGTTTGAGCTCCCCTCAAACCCCTCTCTCTCTCTAACCTTGATCTGACACCTAAAGTGTACACCTTACAGTTACTCTTGTGGTATTCATCATCTGTTCCTTGCAACATTCCCTTGCTTGATCTCTACCTCGCTCTCTCCTCCTTCCTCCTTCATTGAAGGACTCCGTCGACAACTCTAGGATTCTCTAGAGTCCTCAAGGTCGGGTAACCCTATGGTTACTCTTCATCAACGGCTTGTTGCTGTCAGCTAGTCTTGCGGTTCTCCACCCCCGCTAGGAGAACCCGCCCAGTACAACATTGACCTCGCTATCCAAGACTCTTGCCTAGGACTAGGTCATCAGACCTTGTCACTCTAGGACTCTCGGTCGTCGTCTGTCTTGGGATACTTCTCATAGTATCCCTCGTTGTTTGTCGCCAGGCTCCTGTTAAGCCTGAAGGTATCCTACACTGTTAGGACCCAACAAGAGTTAGGCTCAAGGTGGCTCTACGCTTCGTATCTACTTGTATGCCTACCAGGTGGTAGTTGTAACATTATGCATCAAGGACCCTGAGTACTTGTCATTGTCATACTCTGGATCCTCCAAAGTGCTTGTGGGAGTCATGTCAATCGCATTACATGCTGAAAAATCAGTACAGCATAACAAAGTGAGGACTGGTAGCATGTCCTCTACATGCACTCTATGCCACACAATCTGATGAACAGTGTGAGTGGGGAAAAGGCCAGGAGGCAAAGCAAATATGACAGATGAAACCCTTCAAAGGAGAACACTTGTATATGAAGCCTTGACAAGTGTGGGATCTGTCAGCTAGGTGTCCAGAATGTGATGCACCAGCCCTTCTGCATTTGGTAAGGCTAGACCAAAGTCAGATGTCAGCAATGTCTGAGCAACAAGCATGAGGGACTCACCAGAGAGGATGAACTTGAAAAGATTCGAGACAAAACACAAGTCTTGGACTATCAGGTCCAGATGTACTATGGCTGGTCTTGCTGAACAGGACTCAAGCATTGTCAAAGCAGCAGAGAGACCCTCACTGTTAGTAAGAGTCCTCAAAGTGCAAGTTTGCAGATTGAGTACAGTTGTTTTAGGTTGTCCAGTGACAGGGTTCCTTTGTGTGTGGAAAAGTTGTAAGATTACAAGCAAATATGAGGGGCAAAACACGATGGCTATGTGGATAATTTCAGTCATGGTTGGGACAACACACTGAGTGTATATTTACTCATGCAGATAATCTATATACAGGGTAAGTAAAGAGTGTAGATATAAATATCAGTAGCTCACCTCAGTCACAGTTGGGACAACAGACTGAGGGTAAGAACTGTTAAGTGGTGGACTAAATACTCTGTAAGTATAAGTACTGTAACTCAGAAAGAGGTAACTAGCATCAAGAAAAATGGAGAAGTCTACATTGTACAATGTAATCTATATTGCACTTGTAGTAACTGTCAAAAGTCTGGTGTTCCATTTCAGAACTTCTATTACAGCCACCAGGACTTATCTTTTATTATCCACTATCCATTTTCACTTTTGGTACTAGACCACTCTATACTGTTCTAGATTGATGATATATCACACTTCTAGACTCTGACATCATACCATACACCCAGGGTTCAGGGTTCTCTTATCTCTGATGTCATCTACTATAGTTTCCACCACTAGCATTTAGCTCTTTTATCTTCAGGTCATAGGGCATGACCATATAGGAGAATAATCTCCACCTTAACCTTATACCACTGTAGTATATATACAGGACCTATTTGTCCTAAATAATCAGAGTAGTGTTCCTCACTTCTACCTCACCTCAGTAAGACCACTACAAGAATCTTCATTCCCTCTGTCTAGAGATTAGTCTCTTCAAGCAAGATTCTTTGTTCAATTCTCCTTGTTGCTTCCTCTCTCTTTAGTCAAGTGAGTACATATCTCCCATTCAATACTACACTTCCACTGTTCCCCTCTGCTGTTGGAACTCTTCAGTTCTGATAGGTTTTGAGCTCTGTGAGGCTCTAGGTCTGTTGTTAACAATGCCCTTCCTGAGCCTTGCATAGGAGAGCAAGACTTTTCACCTTTATAGTCCTGTGCTTGTCCCTCTACTTGAGGTTGACTACATTGGCCCTGGCAATAGGGCTAGTACTCAGCACAGACTCATGGATCATCTTTTTGCAGTTTATTTCTGACAGTTGAACTGTTGTGCTAATCTGGAGAACTTCTTTCATTGACTGGATGTTTACCTGGAATCTGGATTTATGTCCAAACCCAAAGGCTTTATTACAAGCTTATTCTTATCACTGTGCTAAACAGCCAGTACCACCCAAGGTTTGTCCATACAGACAGTGCTTTAGTCAACAATGTCCACCACAATGTTGTCATCATCAATCTTCTTCAATAAAAGATCCTGTTCCTCCAGATACAGTTGAGATGTGTGGAGAAGTTGTTAAGACTGATCCTCTTTGTCCTGATCAGCAACCTTCTATGCCAAGACCTGCACACACAGAACTTTATCATTTTGGCTCCATCTCTCCTACTTCTATTTCTATAGTCCTAGCGCTGACAACTCCATATACATATGTCAATGATTAACATGTTGTTGGGCTCACAGAATATCCAGCCCAACCTGATCTGCCAATCTTGAAATTGCCTTCCTTGGACACTCTTTGACAAATCATTGGAGATACTAGAATTGTCTCCACAAACAATCCTCTTTCTGGACCCTCCATCCTGATTGGAGAACCAAATCCAATATATTGAGGACATAATTGAAGAGAATGATGAAGAAATTGTACAGGTCCTTCAAGACATATCCAGGTTCCATGTCAAGGATTGGATCCCTCTCTGCCCACTAGTGTTCCACCTAGTGAACCTAGTAGAGACCAGCCATCATGCATTTAGGATCTCTTTAGACCTGTGGGCACATGGTTTTAATTTCAACTACATTGGGATACCATTTGGAGAACAACATGTGAACCAGATTGATTCCTACTCCTACCATGACAAAACATTAGCCTCTGTTTATGAAGGCACTGGCTTTGCTTTCCCTGTCTTTTCTTATTGGGATATAGCTTACACCTCAGTTCACCATTGTGGCTGGGAGATCCTTAACTGAGACCATGATCAGTATAATCAGGATTTCAGACTCCATCTACAAGCCCTAATCCCTGATCATTCAATTCCATCAATTGCTGAACTATGTTTGGCTTTCAACTCTCCAATAAATGTCTACCATCCTAATCTAAAGGAAGACACACCTGGAATGGATGAGTGGTACAATCTCTGCCAAATGCAAGATAATAGACCACACAACAGGAACTTGTGGGACATACTCACACAGCAAGCCTGGAATGTTATTGTGGATAGGAATTGATGAGACCATTTTAATCATTCAACTCATCTCTTTTGGAGAGATCACATGGAACTGATAGCAGCCTATCAACAGGAATTTGATCCTAGAGACACCAATCACTTTATTACCACTTATTTAAGTGAGGCAAATATTCTTCACTCTCATCCAGACCACATCTCTGCTGTCATTCTCTGTCATCAAGATCTATTTCATGGCAGACAGATTGAATTTATTAGACAATGAATGAGAGTGCTTTGATCAGAAGCAAGAAGACTTACCTGTCTATAAGGCATGGGTGACCAAGGAGTTCAGGACCTTAATCAAGCAGCTGATTTATTGTTGGCCTGCCCTGGTGTGATTAGGCAGTTGATACATATGCTCTGTTGGCAATGATTATTTTGACTTTATGCTTTACAGTTTAAAAAAATGGACTCTTTTGCACTTAGGCATTGATCTTTCTTCTAATTGGATAATAGATCCTTGTCATGGTTGTGCTGAACTTGACATTCAGCATACATTTCAAATATCACTGGTATTCCAGGTGATATAGATGATTTGCCAAATTATAATCATTTTCCTTCATTGGCATTTCATACCTTTTTGTCCTTTGCTTTACAACTGTTACTGAAATGGTACCAAGATTGAAAAGGTTTACAAAAGCATCGGACATCCTATTCTCAGGACATTATCCAAGCTGACAGTAGCATAGTATCTGGACCAGCTCATTCTCATGAACAGATTGTCTATGAAGAGAATTTATCTCCTCCACAATCGTTCTATTCAAGACCATCACCGACAATGGTGGAACCAACCAGGAGTGTTGTCACCTTTGAAGAAACAATGACAATGACATCATCTTCTTCCATTATTCCTCTTACTCCTATGAGACCAGATCCAAATGCTAATGAAAACTTTTTGTTTTCCATAGTTGCCTTTTGTCTTTTACTTTAATCAAATATCATGTTGGGTGTCATCAAACTTGATTCTTCTATCACTTCCAGGCTTCAGCATCTCCAAGGACCTTCCAACTATTATGTTTGGTCCATGGAGAGGTGCAATGTCCTTAGTGTTGCTGGCTGGTGAGATATAGTTGATGGAACCTCCATATTTACTACTCAAGGAACCATTGTGGAACAAGAGACCTGGCTTTGCAATAATAGACAAGCCCAAGCATTGCTTGGTGTCTATGTGCAGATGCACATGAAGGTCCACCAACTCCATGCCTATGTTGCTACAGCCAACAATCCCACAGTGTCTATCTTTGGCTCATGCCTTTTGGCTGCAATTGGCAAATCTTTACTTGGCTCATGGCATCTCAGGCCAATTTTGGGTCTTTCAGAAAATCACGAAATACCATTTCAAGGAGAACTGAGGTATTGGAAACCAGATCTCTGAACTGGTCTCCATGTTACAACATACCATTTCCACTGGTTTATTCCTTCCTGACCAACTTCAGGCCATGATTCTCCTCAATGCCTTGTCAAGATCATTTGATCCCACCATCTCCACCCTCATCCAAACAATAACCTCAAACAACTTCCATGTCAACAACGTCACTGCCAAGATCATGGCAGAATCACATCTTTGCTCTGTGCCACATTACTCCTGTTCTTCTCATCACTTCCTTGCCTCTCACCTTTCTGAACCAGATCCAACTAATGTTGAGGTCAATTGCACATCTGTAATATGTTGTACACCATCCTCTAATGTGGTGTGTGGCCATTGCCACAAGACCAGTCACACAACTGACCAATGCTGGCAACTTCATGGGAAACCTTCTGGTCAGTGTAACCAGAAGAGGCCTGCTGCCCCTAAAAAGGCCAAGGCTTCACAGCAATCCACCCAGAAGCAAGCTGCATATGGCAAAAGAAAAGGCTACAAAAAGAGAAGGCTCATGCCAACAAGCTTACAGACAATATGTTTGCCAATCAAATGATCAGTGAAAAGAACAATGAGATGATCCTGATCAATGAAGTTCATCAAGATACATTTTTCAATGTGATGGACATTGTAGAGTCTCCCACTCCCACTTGGGACACCCTAGATATGGATAATGGGATGTCAGATGCAACTGTCACACCTTTTGGATATCACTCCATTTATCCTAATGCCACCACCACCATTTTTGACAGCAGAGAGGCTTCAGCTTCTTTCTCTTCTACCTCCACATCAACATCTCATCTCATTCATATCTGTTCTGATTCAGTCAACTCCATCTGAACCAGGAACATTTTCTACTGAAGTTAGAAAACTATCCATTGAGAATCAACAGATTGGTTTCTATGGAGACATACAAAGATGTGTTGATGGTACATGGAAACATGGCTTAGAGAGCCATGAGATATCTAGATGGAATAGTACTGAATTCTACCCTGGTTATATTGATAAAGAATGCGATTTTGATTTTGACTGGTACTCATAATTGACACCAGTGGTTTCCACCACTGAGGCAACTGAGATTGCTCTTGCAGAAACAGGTGATATATTCAACTGAGAACACTGGATGATTGATAGTGGTTGTACCCATCATATTACTCTGTTTCTTGAAGATTTTATAAATCTTCATAATCATGAACAATCAGCCTCTGCAGCAAATAGATCTTCAATGAAGATGATCAGACCAGGAACCATAATCCTGAGGCTGAAAGGCTCAAAACATTTGATGCTCCATGATGTCTGATATATATCTGATGCTTTACATAGACTTCTATTGGTTCACTCTCTCACAAGAAAGGGTTACTGATGCACCTTGACTCAAAAACAAACCAAGATTTGGAACAATCAAGAAATATTAGCAATACAGGCTTCTGCTTTATTGCCAAACAACCTTCTACATTGGTTTCACTCATTTCCAAGCATACATGCAGTAGGATGTTCCTTGCAGAACTTGGATTCTATTGACCTCTGGCATCAAAGATTTGATCATGCATCCTAAAATGCTTTACACCATCTTCCAGTGAAGACAAGCAGTGTAGGAGCCTCTAGCTTCCTACAGTTACATTCTGTCCTGTTCCCCTCATTCAGATGTCCTCCCAGTGATCTCTATTGTGTTTTGTGTCCTCTATGTCCAGTTAGAGGTACAGTGACTCACAAAATTGTCCCAATGTTTTGCACATTTTGATTGTTTATGGAATATATCTAGAACACAAACAGATATAAACAAAGTGTTGGTGTATGAATGGAGCTACCCACCCTGGGCTAT